>CAJUYG010004410.1:0-16862 GCA_910591675.1 Galerucella calmariensis
TAGTGACCAGTCAGAAATCCTACTGTTAAACGTAGGTTTTTCCTGGTCATCGCCAAATATTTCTTCGGCGCCAGCTTCCGAGGGTCGCCCAGGGTGATCCTGGCAAAACTGCATCCTTTGATTCCATCCCATCTCTTAAGGGATTGAGCATGGGTGTAACGTTGGCTAGTTCCGCAATTGTCGAAGTCGTTAGGCCGTAGGTGTCACTGGGTCCTAGAATTTTTAGTCCAGCGGCTTCCCTGGCTAAAGAATCAGCAATGCGATTTCCTTTACTCCTGTCGTGCCCTTTAACCCACCTCAGGATAATGTTGTTATCTGCCGAGACGTCAGCTAAATCTTGGTGGCACTCTAGTACTAGCCTCGATATAACACGTTGTCTGTTCAAGGCTAATAGGGCTTGTCTACTATCAGTGCAGGTTATTATGGTTTTGCCAGAAATTCCTCTTCTGGCTAGTTCTTTTGTGGCAATTGAGATACCAGCCAGTTCTGTTTGAACCACGCTGTTATTGTTTCCAATTCCCCACTTAATCTTGAGGCTCAGTGCTCTCGAGGAAACTCCATAACCTGAGCCTTCTTTCATTTTTGAACCATCTGTATATATGCGTCATTCTAAATATGTCAAAATAAACGGAAGATATTATTAGCCCAAAAAAATTTTTGTTGTGTATGGGCCACTGGGCATTACACTTTCATCACAAAACAGTCTAACCTAGTTAGACTGTTTTGTGACTTTCATATTAAAATATTTTCCGTCGCAAGCACCTATTTTGTGTTAATACATCAATGTAAATGTTTTTAATTAGTTTTCTATAGACACATATATTTGGGGAATTTTGTAAAAAGACGCCAAGAGTAGAAGGTACCCCTCTTTTTAAAATTTTTCAATTCTTAATTAGCTGTTTTATGTCATACCTTCCGAGAAGAATTATGTATTGTTTGAATAATGATTATTGTTATAAAATAAATTCTGTTCAAACATTGTTTATACATGTCAGGTAAGTAATTGTATACTTTTATTGCAATGTTGGAAAAGCATATGTAACTGATATTTTTATATAGAACGCCTTTTTCTTTATATCTTGTACTGTAGTTGTGTTTCACTCTCTCTATAGTAGATTCCTATTTTTATAAGTGGAAATTATAATCTGGTACATATATAATTGCCTTAAGTCCATTAAACCATTTTCAGCAAATAACCTATTTGAAGAGTACGTACATTTTTCACCATGAATGATTTTTAGAATTCTTTTTTGTATTACATCAAGAGGTCTTAAATGAGAATATACGGCACCACCCCAACCTAATATAGATCTTAATCGTGATTCAACCAAAGAGTAGTATAGGATTTTTAAATATTGTATATCCAATATGGTTTTGAAATACCTATCTATATCTCTTTGAGTCCGCTATTGCAATGATATACGGTTGTAATATATTGTACAGTGTATTTAAAAAGTTCTGAGCACTTGTTCCTGAAAATCGTGACAATTTGAAATTCATCTTTTATTGCCATACGTTTGTGATGGTCGCTTAGTATCATTATTCACTAGACCTACTTCAACATCTAATAAACCGTATACAGGACGAGCCCAAACTCGAATACATCAGTTTCACGAATGTACCGATATGATCTGGCACTGCGTTCTGGAACATATGCTACCTAAAATCGGTCGAAATTTTATTCAAATATCATCAAGAATCTACAAAATATTGGACTCAACCGCATTGATGGATGACCCTATATAGAGATTGAGCTCACCTTAAATTCAATGACACATGACTACTGAGCAGTATAAAGCAAGTGAAAACATATAATACTGAATAATATCAGAATGTATCTATTTCATACTGATATTGTAGGATGAATGAAAAAGGAATAATTATTGAAATTCAAGGTTAGGAAGTTTTTCTACCTTGTCGTTAGCTGACGTAACCCAACCTACTACAGATAACCTGCATCTAACCTAAACCCAATCTTTTTTAAAGATTTTTGTTATAAGATATAAGAGGAGTAGGTACTGCTCGGCTCGTGCAATCGATTGTGGCCAAAATTTCACATACCAGTGTATTTTAAGTTCATAATTCCAAATAATGAAGAAGTAAGCGGGAACCAGTTTACATAAAATATTTCGACAAAAAAAATGTTTTCGACATAAAAAAAATGCTCAAAATTTGTCCCTGGGAGTTTTTTGGGACAATAAATCGACTGCCACAGACTGTTTTTGTATAAAATCATTTTTTCTCTCCCAAATGGAGTCGCTCATAACTAACGACTCATGACTAATATTATAGATAGAACGTTCTAGTCTTCGGCAATCGATTCAGCGATAAATTTTACATAATTCAGTGTATTTTGTGTCCATAATTCCGAGCAATAAGAAAGTTAGCGAAAGTCTGTTTATATTGAAAATTTCCATACCCACCCCTTGCTTCAAAACTTCCCACAAAAAAAGGTTATCGTCATAAAAAATGCTCAAAATTCGTCCTGAGGGGTTTTTGGGACGATAAATTAATCGACTGCCACAGACTGTTTTTGTATAAAATCATTTTTTCTCCTCCAAATGAAGTCATGAAATTTTCGGAAATCCACTTTTCAAAACTAAAGATGCTCATAACTTGACTAATATTATAGATAGAACGTTCTAGCCTTCGGCAATAGATTCAGCGGAAAATTTTACATATTCCAGTGGATTTTGTGTCCATAATTCCAAGCAATAAGGAAGTTAGCAAAGCCTGTTTATATTAAATATTTCCATACCCAACCCTTGCTTCAAAATTTTCGAAAAAAAAATGTTCTCGACAGGAAAAATGCTCAAAATTCATACTGGTGGGTTTTTTCGAACAATAAATCAACTGCCACAGTCCGTTTTTGTATAAATTCATTTTGTCTCCTCCAAATAGAGCCACTTGCAATAACACCCGCTTCGCACGCGTGTAGAGATATAATCTGGCTGAATGCTGGTCCCATTTACGTTATTGCGAGCAAAGACAGTTATCACACTTATTTGAACCAGTGCAAATAATGTTTACTCACAGTTGGTGCATTCGTCTCATGTCAGTGGAAGTTCAGCTTAATTGTGCATTCTATTTCCGAATGGGAGTAAGAAATTGTCACCACAAAAATTAAGTAACGGTCTTTTGGTATATACATATATATCAACCAGGTCGGGTGAGATATTTTTTGAGTTTTTTTAAGAGGAGAATTCTATTTCCCAGCTTAAACTTATTTTCTTCCTCATTTCCGCTACGGATGTTGGCAATTGCAATTTTATATCTCAACTGCAAATCGTACAGCTGATAATAACATTCAGAAGTAGGTAATATTCTCCTACATTTTCTATCATTTTTACAATTTGAATTTTAATCTTCGGAAAACTGGGAAAAAAAATTTGCTCAATTCTTCTTTTTGTTGTGTTTAAATTCTGATGGAAACAAAACGAAATTATACGCTCCTTACATTTCCATTCGTTTTCAAGGAAACATGTATCTATTCATCGTAATTGAAATTCTAAAACGCCCTTTAATCGCTCAATTTTGATTCGAGAGTTCACTGTCTGGTAGCGGGAAGAATTTAATGATACTTTATCTTTGGAATAGAAAAATAAAAGAAAATTCGATAAATTGTAGGTTCAGATAAATTGAAAATAATGATTGTTGCAAAATAATAGTAAGACAACTGGATTAGAAGTCGAATATCTTGGAAGGATATCAATAAAAGTGAAGATAATACTTTTATACTATTATAACGCCTCACTATCCAAAACGTCAATATCACTGGCAAACCAGTTTCGGCGCATTTGCGCCTCATCAGTACAACGTAGATATCACCCGTCCCTTTTTATTACAAACCAAAATGGTTGGTTACATCTTACATATATACCAACTCCGTTCAACTCAAAAGTTTAATTCATTCTGTTGGGGCATATAGCCCGAGAAGTAGATGTTTCCTCTATTTTTGGGAAAGTAATTTTAATCAATTTGGTATACCTTTGAAACAATGATTTCACCGAATCCACAGAATACACCAGCCAAACAAGAAACGAAAGCTGGCGTAAATCCTTTGATGTTTTGGGGACAAAATTTCGTGACCTTCAAACTGACGTTGACAGACAACGGATCAAGTTACACTGAGAAAATTGTTCAAAAAATGCAAATTAAATGTTAATTACACGCGAAAAAGTGAAACCAAATAATCTCAAATAATAATTGTTTATTTTTATTAGTACAGGGAATGAAGCATTTCACCTGGCAATTTTTTCGTCCAGCATGGATTGACTTGAAATTTCAACAGAAGGTAGGTAGGATAGCCCAAGGATCAAAATCTATATCGAACCGAAGGGCGCTAAAGCCATCACCAATCTCGGGGGTGAAATTTTTTTATTACATTTTGACCACAGGAATCGATTGAAAAAGTGATTCTAAGCAAAAAATGTGCCATACATTTTTTTGTAAAATCAATATTCTCAAGTTATTCGCGATTGAAAGTAACGCTTCTTAGAGGAAAAAATCGACGTTTTTGATATGTTTTTCGCGGATAACTCGGAAATTATACATTTTATCAAAAAAACTGTGGAGAGCAAAATTGTAGCTTTAAAAAAACAAGGAAAACTCTTTTTTATAATTTTTCTAAAACCAATGGGAACCGAGATAGGGCCCATCAATGATTAGCTTTTTTTCCCAAATGCAAAATGTAATAGATTCAAAGTCAAATACCGGAAAAATGATGCATTTTTCGTAGAAAACTCATAGAATCTTTTTTAAGAAGCATAATTAGACATTTCAAAAAAAAAGGTCTGTAGCATCAAAATTGAGTGAATTATGACAAAAATAATGTCAGTACTGAATTTTTTATACAAAAAAATCGGTGAAAATAACCCCCTAACTACCCCCTAATTAAAATTGATCTTCACCCTTGTGCAATTCTCTTTGAACATGTATGATTAATATGTCCAAGAAGTTTAACCAATTTAAAATTCATAGTTCTCGAAAAATTATGACTTAAAGTAAAAAGTTATTTTTCATAATTTTGTATTTTTTACCTTTCTTTCAAAATAACTCCGAAAATATTAGAGGTACAAGCAAAGTTAAAAAACGAAATTGTAGTTTTTTTATGACAAAAATTTTCCTGTGGGTAGATTTTTTGTACAGTTAATATTTGACGAGATATAGCCGTTTAAAATGTCTATTTACGCACGAGCACCACCTTTTTTTAGCCCCTTAAACTCACCCCATTCAAAAACGAAGGGGTCTAAAGAGATTTTACTTACAAATCCTTGTAATTCTTGAAAAACCCTACAAAATCGTTTTTGAATAAACTTTTTATCATCAAAAATGAAGGAAATACGTTAAAAAACCAATCCATTTTCTTTTTCGAAAAATTCCAATAGTATAGTATAGTACACTTGGACGCATAATAATGTACAAAACCGGTTTATTCGGCAGTGGGGCGTTATATATACGAAATGTTTGGTGTTCTTTTTTTGAAATACAATAGGAAAGATTTTTTTTACAACAGAATTATTGAGGAAATCCCTATTAGCAATAATTATTTTTCTCCCGGCAAATTTTTTTTTTTACATTTATAACACTAATAACAGTTGATAACAGTTGATTTTTAAGGGTTGAAAAAGTATAAAATTTTATTTTGAAATGTAACAAATTCGTCATTTTACTAATTCAAACCAATGTTCACTTATCTTAAGATTTATAATGCTATTTTTTAATTTTTGACATTTAGGGGTAGTTTTCACCCCTAAGAAACAATCAGGGTTCGTCGGCATGACATGATATATAAAGCAGAGGGTGAGTTGAGCCTTATCCTGAATTTTTATGAAAATCAATCAGAGGCGAAATCATTTTTTTGAGATTCGTGATTTTTTTTACATTAAGCTGTAACAGGGGCTGCTTTTTAAGGGTTGAAATATGATGAAATTGTATTCCAAAGCTAAAAACAATCACTATTCAATTTATCCAAACCAAATCTTACCCATTTTCAGGTTTAAAATGCTATTTTATGATTTTTGACAAATAAGGGTAGTTTTCACCCCTAAAAACCGTTTAGCGCCCTTTGGTTCGATATAGATTTTGAACCTTCGGCTATCACCTACCTCCTGTTGATATTTCAAGTCAATCCATGCTGGACGATAAAATTGCGAGGTTTTACCTTTTTTTGAGCTTCATTCCCTGTACTATATGACTTGTTTCGACAAAGTTTCAATTGTTAAACTCAATTCATGA
Source organism: Galerucella calmariensis (assembly GCA_910591675.1). Classification (NCBI taxonomy): domain Eukaryota; kingdom Metazoa; phylum Arthropoda; class Insecta; order Coleoptera; family Chrysomelidae; genus Galerucella; species Galerucella calmariensis. Next base: position 6,238 of record CAJUYG010004410.1, read on the forward strand.
ATTGTTAAAGCTTAACAAATATTGTGAAAAATATGTAAATATAAGTTTAAGCTTCTGTTTTTGGAGTACCATCCATTATTAAAAATAATGAGCTATTGTTTAACCAAATGATTCTTATTTCCTATATTGTTATTGAAATTATATGTGTAAGTATGTATTTATGTAGCACTATATGTAGGATAGGGTAAGTCTAAAAACCAATACAATAATAAATCCATCACTTCAATGACAGCCACGAATTGCACAAAAAATATGTAAATAATCAAATAGCTTACAACAAAGAAAATTCTTTGGTAAACAATAAAATCAAATGTCATTGACAGATAACGGGCTTAAAATGGCGACTGTCAGACATGCGCACTCAGAAAATGAATTGTAAAATAGCACAAGCTTCGTTTCTTCTTGGGATGGTGTATTCTGTGCAGAATCTAAAAATTTTAAATGACGTTTTTGCTGAGTACTGAATGCATCGGTTGCCAATAATTTTATAGACTTTTGGAAAGTTACCATTTCTGTTATTCTGTCACTAACTATGTTAGTTTTATTCGTTTTTGTTGAATTTTTTATGTATATTTTCCACCAGCCCTTTGTAATAGCTCTAGTTAGTTGTATCTCTTCATTCTTATGATTTAAGTGAAATGGTGCGTTTGGCAAAAAATATATTGCATAGAAAACCATCGAATCCCGTATATGGTTAACACACAACTCGCAGCAGGACGCCCCTAGCACCAAGGTCCCGACGGTTATCAGACACTTTTCTATCTATTATACAGTACCTATATAAATTCCTTATCTATGAACCCTTAACTACTGAGGTGGAGTCTAGTAGACTCTGACGGACTTTCCCTCACTTATAATTTCAATCGTATACTCATGCGGTCATCAGTACCTACCTTCCTATTCAGTGTTTTTCTGACAGTTAACCAAAGTTGAGTGATTTTACATAATTTTACATTCACAATTAGCATCGAAGGAATCTCACAGACTCCACATCAGTAACTACGTTAGAAATTATTTTTTCTGTTAAAACTCATAATATATGCCATAACAGTTATAAAAAATAATTTGTCATCACCCAGGAGTACTTTTATGAAAGACCTATCAAAATATCTTGTCCAACCATATATGAAGGACCGCCTTAGCCTTAGGAACCCTAGAATATCGAGAGAATTACGAACATTTATTAGTAGAATCCTATGCGAGGAAGTTCCTCAAGATGTAGAATTTGTCCTGGAAACACGAAAAATTGTTATATCTGTCCATCCAAATTACACAGAAAAACGAAATACCTCAGCAGTGACTGCCAGAAGCCAATATGCCTCTAGTTAGTGTTCAAGAACAATATGTTAACGGTATCTCGAGAAAAGGAATAAAAACATATTGCACAAACTTTTGTTTCAGACAAAATAGAAGTTTTTAATGTTAAGAACAATTCTTTGGAGTGAATTTATTAATATTTTGTAATATGAAAGTTTTTTTTATTCCTGCCCAAAAATATGATACATTTTAAATACCTAGAAACTTTTGTTTAAAATTTCCATTTTTTTTCATTATACTATTGTTCCACTTCCATTTTTTAACAAATAAAAAATATTGCTTATTTTTGAATACACCTACAATAATATTTTCCTACAACCACTATGCAAAACACGCTTTTCTACACAAATTTTTATGCGCAAAGCAGGCCTTTCCTAATTCTTTTGATAGCCGTTGGAAAAGTAATGCGAAAAGTACACGCTATGGCACTTTTCCGCACCGAAATGTCAAACAAAGCTACCTATGACCTGTCAACTTATTTTGACAATTCAACCTAATAGTGTATTTCTTATTTGTGTACAATTTTTAAATTAAAGTACCTAAGTAAACTATTTATTTCATTATCAATTTTAATTAATTAAAAAAACAATTTAAGGAATTATGAACCAAGATCAAAACAACTTATTTTTTGAGTTGTCCAATTCGGACATTGAAAATACTCCTCCATATATTATTGAAAAGGCTAGAACTGCAACCGAAAATGTTTTACCTGAGGTCTCAATACAAATTTATTCAAATTTTACAATTAATTATACATTCAACTGATTTTTCTATTTATTTTCATATTGTAAGTTCTTTCTATTAAAAGTTTAAATAAAATAACTATATAAATGACTGTATTTCTTTCATTAATAAATGTGGTTGTAGAAAAAATATTGTGTGCAACTTGTACGCAAATCACTTTTCCCACTCGCTAGATTTGCGGCACTCGCCTTACGGCTCGAGCCACAAACTTTTGCGCTCGTGGGAAAAGTGACGCTTTGCGCACTTGTTGTACAAACTACTATTGTGGTTTTGGCTGAATTTTTTTTTCCAATTTATTTCTATTGCAATAGTGGCTGTCAAACTCCTGTAGTAATTAATTCAAATAGCAGAATTAAAAAACAATAAATCACTCTAAAAATCTCTACCTGATCGCCTTCGTTGGGTGAGATGAACACGACCATTATTTAAAAATTTGACATAAAATAAAATACAAAATACATTTTTCAAAATTTTTCTAATAAATCGGTTTCTATAAACATCAGTCAAAATTATGGTAGTGTGTGAACTTACCGGAGATCCAAAATTATGACCAATTTCGTGGGCGAGAGTAACATGAGACACCGCAGGAGGAACGTGTTTTCCATAATTTAATAGCGTTACGATGCCGGTGTTTAGCGATTTCATACTGCCCCGGTAATGCTGAAATATAAAAAAAGAGATAAAGTTAATTAAAACGTATGATTTGGCAAAGCTTTTGAAAATTTTGCAGCGTTGATCTAATTGTCAGCAGTTCCAATTTTATCTTTTTGTCGTTTTGTTTATGTCAACCGAAAAAAATTGTGATGGAGGAAGAATGGTTAGTTACCCCGAACATAGGTCGTTAGACTTAATTGCATTTCAGATTCGATTTTATTGAATAGTGTTGCTATTTATCTGTATTCAAATAGATTCAGTTCAAATCGAAATATCTTTGGTAGCATATGATTGTGCAGTATCGTTAGTATTATTTGTACATTCCAAAACAAGGGGATTGAGGTAAGCCTTGGTTGCTGAAAAACACATAGGGAAGGTTTTTAACATTTTAATTAATATAATTCCAAAAATAATCTCTCGGTAATCGTAGTTCAGTGGCATTTATTTATAGATATATCTCCATTCCTTAACGTAAATCTATGCTAGTTGTCCTGTGATCTTATACGATAAAAATTCTTTTCTTGTCCTACTACCGTCCCCAATGGGGGGATAACGTAGAGACTGGACGGGACTTAAGCTTCGGGAGGCCTCGTGATACAGAAAAAATGTTATGGTAATGAAAAACTGGAGAATGAATCAATAACTTCATTCCACCATTGTTGATGAAGCTAGTTGGTGATGTTTTTGTATTACTTTTTTTATTTGAGGTTTTTCTCCGCCCTTAACTGGGCCCCCGCTCGATTTAGTCCTGGGTTCCACAGGACTTGGATCTGTCACTGATTGTCCTCTACTTTCGTTCAATTCATTTTGGATTTGTTAAATTCACATCCCCACTTTTTCTATCTTAATGTTAACATTAACAACTTTGTGCATCATTTGCACTTCAGTTCCATCCTGTATAATTTCTTTGAAGATGAAGTGATTCTTCGAAATTCTTGTATTCTTTACATCCTTTATTTATCTTCATATAATCTTACTTTTCTCAATCACAATCACAAGATGGTTGTTCCTCAGAATAGTGAAGATAGTGAAATTGCTGTTGCTAGTTGCTCTATACAGTGTGGAAACCATTTATGGCATAAAATTATTTGTCATTATTTTAGAAAATTATGAAAAATGCCGAGACACGTCAACTCTTGAATTGATGAGTTGTGCGTTATGTAAACATTAATGTAAATGTATAGGGTGATTCACGCAAGTATGCCATAGTCGGTGTTGTTTTTTTTTAATGAAACACCCTGTATATTTGCATATTTTTGAAATTATTTCAATGAACCGATTCCAACAAACTAAATAATGAATGGTCAATTATGAATTATACAGGGTGAAATTTTTATTTTTACAGTTATTAAACACATACATAAAATACCTGATGTATTTGATTTTAATACATTAAAATAAATGCTCAAAATATTCTCCACCTAGTTGTTGGCAATAGCCTAGTCTCCTATAGAACTCCTCCTTAACTTTGCTTAAAGTTTGAGGTGAAATATTCCGTATTTCTGTAGTTATCCTGTCTTTGAGGTCTACAATGCTAGTTGGTTGTGTCGCATATACTTTTTTCTTGAGATAGCCCCACAGACAAAATCTAACGGCGTAAGGTCTGGCGATCTAGCTGGCCACTCAATAGTACCTCTTCGTCCAATCCATTTATTGGGAAATATTTTAAATAAGTTCTTACCATTAAAGCATAATGGGGTGTTGCCCCAAATATTTTCATTCAGTAAGCTAGGATCTATTGCGTTGGGATATAAGTTTGCCAACGCAGGAATAACTTCATTTCTAAGCATATTTGAATATTTTTCAGCTGTCAAATTTCCATCTATAAATATAGGACCAATAATATGGTCGCCTATGATACCGGCCCAAACGCTCACCTTTTGAGGGTACTGAGTATGTGTCTCACGCATCCAATTAGGATTCTCTGCTGACCAATATCTACAGTTCTGTCGGTTCACCTATCCATTCAATGTGAATGTTGATTCGTCAGAAAAAAGAATGGTACCAAAAGCTATCTCATTTCTGTTCAGCTTATTCATCAATCTTTCGCAGGAATCCATTCTACGATCTGGATCGTCTTCTGTTAACTCCTGCACAAAAGTTAATTTGTAGGGATTAAGTTTTTCTTCATGAAGACATCTTAGAACAGTTTTATGACTAACGTTATTTTCACGGGCAATTCGACGTGTACTTGAAGTTGGATTCTCTTCGACACTTAACAAAATATCCACTTTCACATCATCTTCAACGAAGTGTGGTTTTCTTTTCAATGGTTTGACATGTCCAAGTTCTCTGAATTGTGCATGAATTTTAGACACAGTACTTTGTGAAATATTAGGCAATTCGGGATACCTGTGATTAAATAAGTATGCCACTTCAACTTGACTTCTGCAGTTATCCCCTTACCCGATCATCATTAAAGTCTCAATTTGGTGATTAAAGTTGAATAATTCATTGTTATGTCGACAAGGACAGAGTGTTCGACAAAGATTTTACTTTTTCAGTATAAACTGTCAACACATCAACAACTGACAGAATAGAAAACAATCCACATATTATTTACCGATTTAAAACAATCCACATTATTTACCGATTTTGTCCAATTATTGGCGTTTTTAGGCAATTTTTAGGAATTTATGATAAAATTTATGGGCGTAGCAGGTTTTGTTTAATATACAAATACGTCTAATAATTAGTTAGTTTGGATTTTTGATACATCCATATTTAGCTAATTTAAAAAAGTGCCAATATTTCAAGTGTAATAAATTATGAATTTTAAAATTTCACCCTGTATAATTCATAATTGACAATACATTGTTTAGTTTGTTGGAATCGGTTTATTAAGAGGACTTTAAAAATATGCAAATATACAGGGTGTTTCATTAAAAAAAACAACACCGGCTATGGCATACTTGCGTGAATCACCCTGTACATTTACATTTATGTTTACATAACGCACAACTCAATTCAAAAGTTGACGTGTCTCGGAATTTTTCATAATTTTCTAAAATAAGGACATAAAGAATTTTATTCCATAAGTGGTTTCCACACTGTATATAAAATTGTAGTGTTTGTATGTTTGAGCTAGTCTCCGTAGTGGCTCAAATTGGATTAAACTTGGTATGATGCACATACACCCCCAGGAAGTACTTGAGGCAATGTATATTATTATTTCAAATTATTTTGAAGCCAAAAATTGGAAACGTCTTAAAAGAAAGTGGAACACACGAAATTTTTAAAAGTTTCATCTTATCTCGTCTCAGGTGAAACCCTATTTATATCCATTGCGTTACAAACAATAGAAAATTGGTCCTGGAAGTTGTAGGGATTTTGGTTCACTCCAAGTTAAGGAAAATAATATCTATTTGATTAGTTAGCTTAAGGATAATACATTAAATACAATTATAAACCTGACCAAAGCAAGATTTCAAACGAAGTATATGGTCCGGATTGTGCGCTATTGATGTAATTCGTTCAAGTTTCCGTGTCATTCGAACTAGTTATTTCTTTGGATGAACTATTTCGAGTTGTTATTCCGCACAATACCGAAGCGAGTATGTGAGGTGATTTGCATACCGTACTTGGATAATATTAGTTTTAGGAGTTTCTGTGCAAATCCTTTCTACTTTGCTATGTTAGTGACTTCATATCCTCGTGAATCGTATAATTGGCGGTATGCCACTAAATCCATCGATTTCATATTCGGCAAAATTGGAACTCTAACCCAGGATAATGATACATAATTATCCTGGTTCAGAAAGCAGGAAGAGATGAGCTGTATGGCAGTTAGCCTGTCGTTAAATCCAGACTATGTTTGGCAAATTAAACGCTAAAGGTGGCTCCCACTAAATTATTCCCACAAATTGACTATTGAATTTTGAAAATTGTGTAATTTCTTCTGATCTGGATACGAACTGTTTATGTGTCAAGACATAGGAGACAATTTAGACTTAGAGTTTTGTAATATAATCTTCCGTTTCCGAGCTATTATGGGTATCTTAAAGTAGGAACTTGTAAATAGTTTGTTATTTCAGTAGCCAACTGTTCATTAGATCTGTATCAGTGTATCTATTTTAGAAGTTACCTGTAAAATCAAACAAATTCAATAGAAGAGAGAGAAAAATGTATTGCAGATCAGGTGACAACAACAAATTTATATGTTCCTATTTTTTATCTCTTATATCAAAAATAATACGTAGTTTTAACGCAATACAATAGAAATACAGTGCTATTCAAAAGTCCTCTCCCCCTTCGTATCTTTTGAACGGCTACACTTACATTAATAAAATTTGGAGGGTGAAAATAAAGTGTAGTAAACTTTTCTACGAATGGTAACAGGTGACGCAATAGTAATAGACGACGTCACAGTATTTATTTAATTTATCCGTCTGACGTAATAGTAATAGACGACGTCACAGTATTTATTTAATTTATCCGTCAAAATTGGTTTAAACCCGAACAAAATTAATATGGCTATGTAGCCAATGTCAATGCCTTTCAAACGAGATATCACTTGCCATAAGGTCACATTTAAAATTATTGGCCAGAGTGGCACTGTGACGCCATCTATTACTATCACGTCACCTGTTAGGTACCATTCGTAGAGAAGTTTACAACACTTTATTTTCACCATCCAAATATTATTAATTCAAGTGTAGCCGTTCAAAAGATACGAGGGGGGGAGGGTACTTTTGAATAGCACTATATAATAATAATATAATATAATATAATATAATATAATATAATATAATATAATATAATATAATATATAATAATAACAACGCAATACAAACTGAGGAAAATAAAAAATTAGATACCACATAACATGGAAGAAATACGCTTAATGGAATACTGAATAGGTTATTCGCGAAACCAGGTTGTTTTTACATCGAATTTGTTTAAGATGTTCAGGTAGTTCGTTATAAACTTTTGCTATCTCGTTTTTAAAAGAAAAAAGGATGGCAAATGCTGGAAATTTCCCTCATTTTCCTGAATGATTAAGTGGCATATTTTAGATACATCATTTAGTTTTTCCTGAACGAGCGAAGGAGTTTCGAAAACTAAAACCTACTCAGATGCTGGATGCTGTAGATCTGTTCGTAAGAAATTCCAATTAATCATCCACTAACATTGGAGACGTTTCGAACATTTACTATGTTTTTGTTATATTAGGGGAAGAGAATCCTCATTTACATCGCTTATTATTGACTTTAGTTTGTTATTTAGTACCAATTCACTACACTACATTTCACGGTGGTCGACGTAGCATCAATCTGTTAAGACACAAGCATGCCATGGAATGTTGACATTTACCTAACCGTAATTGATAATTGGTAATAATATTAAAATGAAACCATACAAAAATTACCTAATAAAACACATTTAGTGTACGCCAGTTAATAAAACGAAGACAGCATTAGAACAGACTTGAACTAGGACCACTTACAACTCTTATCAAAACCTACTTGTTAAAGTTGTGCGAAGTTAAATTAAATTTAAGCTTAATTATGACCTACTGCAAAAGGTTTTCAACATGGCCACTACCAGCATTTATACACGCATTTAACCGTTTGGTTAAGGATTGTCCCACTTTGAAAAATGTAGCAGGATTATTTCGTATTGAATTGGCTGCATCTTGAATTCTATTCCATAACTCGTCTCGTGTATTTATAGGTTCAGGATAGACCATTGATTTCATGTAACCCCACACATGAAAATCAAGTGGATTAAACTCGGGACTGCGAGGTGGCCACTGAAATTCACTACCACGTCCAATCCAACGGTGAGGGAATGTTTCATTCAGATGTTCGCGCACAGCAAGTTAAAAAATGTGGAGGAGCATCGTCTTGCATGAACCACATATTTCTTCTTAGTTGTAATGGAAGATCTCCCAAGAGGTCGACTAGGTCATTATTTAAAAAATTCAAATATGACTTTCCATTTAAATTAGGAGGTAATTCAACTGGGCCCAGTAATGTCTTGCCTATTACACCGCAACACACATTTATTTTAAACTTGTGCTAGAAATTTCTATCTTTTTTCAAACGAGGGTTTTTGGTTTCCCAGGCATGACTATTTCGCCAATTAAAAACTCCGCGTCTGGTAAAGGTTGCTTCATCCGTGAAAAGAATGTTATTTAGGAATGTTGGATAATTATTCAATGATAGGGATATAAATTTTCCTTGTGCAAAATTCTAATCACGGACAGTTGGCTTATTCCAATAGCTGTAGACAATTCGACGAGTGCTTATTTCAGAATTTTGCGTAATTCTTACCAAAATTTCATCTTCTTGCTGCAGAGTGATCATTTTAGGACGCCCTGTATGATATTTTGGACGAAATGAACCTGTTTCACCCAATCGATCATAAATATTTTGAAATATCTTCCGGTTTGGCTGCCTTCTGTAAGGGTATACATTTCACGATATTTTCTGGATGCTGCTTGCCCAGAAAAACGTTCTTGTGCGTAAACGTATAACGTCTCTCACTTCTTCGTTTGAAAAGTAATTATGTCTCGGCATTTTTATTTATGTTAGGACAAGAATGAATCAGTTTACCTAACAATAAAAAAATGTTTCAAGCTCTTTATTAAACGTCAAAGCTTTACTACACACGTTGTTACTGTCACTGTCAACATTCCATGGCATGTTTGTGTCTTAACAGATTAATGTCTACTACGTCGACCACCGTGAAATGTAGTGTAGTGAATTAGTAAAATTCAAATATACCGAAAATCGTTAATATTTTGAAGATCAAAGAGGTATAGCTTTTTTCTACAGAAATGACGGGGCTATCCAAATTAAATAAGTGAGTTGTGAAATAATGAGCGATAAAAAATTTGTAGCTGATTTCATCTAACTCATATGGCGCATGTGGCGACATCTACGAGTTAACTCAAATCCTCTCACACATTCTTGTTCACCCTTACAAAAACTAGTTCATACCCAATTTTCAAGTCATTATGTAGAAAAATAGCTGATCTATTGACAAAAATCTATTTTATTTTTTCCGCTTCAACATCCTGTACCTCAGTAAGGAGCAGACTGAGACCCATTATTGTTAATGAAAATATTATTATTTTGGCCTCCTGAACGTAGATTTACAATTTGGCCTATTACTTATGAATCACTGTCGGAGGACAGTGGGACGCACATGGGGTCTATCACCCCGTGTGGTCACCTGTATCTACACTGCAATAATAAGACCCATGTTAACGTATGGAGCAATTGCATGGAGACCGAAAGTTCTACAAGCAACGGCCATCCAAAAATTATATCAAATACAGCGAATGGCTTGTCTGAATATCACAGGAGCCATGAGAACAATACCAACCGCAGCAATGGAACTAATTACTGGTCTGACCCCTCTGGACCTGCACGTCAAGGAGGTTGCGTTAATGGCCATGGTACGATTGCGCAAGGCTGGTGTAAGCCCCGAAGTAGGAGTGGGCCAATTGAGGTTGAGCCTATGGCAGAAAGCGCTCACTGCGCTACCTCTGCTGCAGGCAGCCAACGATGCAATTGAACCCAGGTTTCTGTTTAACAAACCCTACAAAATTCAAATAAAACAGAACACAGAACCAGACGCTGCAAATGCAATACGCATTTATACAGATGGTTCAAAAATGAAAGAAGGCTCAGGATGTGGAGTTTACTCGAGAGCACTGAGCCTCAAGATTAAGTGGGGAATGGGAAACAATACCAGCGTGGTTCAAACAGAACTGGCTGGTATCTCAATTGCCACAAAAGAACTAACCAGAAGAGGAATTTCTGGAAAAAATATAACAATCTGCACTGATAGTAGACAAGCCCTATTAGCCTTGAACAGACAACGTGTTATATCGAGGCTAGTACTAGAGTGCCTCCAAGATTTAGCTGACGCCTCGGCAGATAACAATATTATCCTGAGGT
>CAJUYG010004411.1:1487-16861 GCA_910591675.1 Galerucella calmariensis
ACAGATTCCCAAAGTTAATTAGGAGGTGCCCTTCTTACCTTTACACAAACATTCAAGAATAAAAATGTTCCTATTGCTTGTAAAATTTTCGCGAATATTGGGGATGGGGTTGGAGGGAAGGGAAGTAGCCGTGAAAACGGCTGATTTCTAGTAGCATTGGCGTTTGTAGCCCTAGGGAACAGAGTCAAAGTTTTCTATTCGTTTTCTTTTAGTGAAGCTGGTTCGGAAGACTTTAGTCACGTTTTTTGTGATTACTGAATGATCGCAGTTCCTTAATATGTTACGAGTAGTTATGAATTCGTCGGGGGCTTCATTCAGGACCATGTCTCTTAGGGTGTCGAAATTTACTTTCTGGCTCGTATTATAGTTCAAGGTTATACCTTTCGCTTTGATAATATCGAGTGTTTTATTTTTATCAGTTGAATAAACCCTGTAGGCATATATTTTTGGACCACCGGCTACAAAATCTGTTATGTAGCTTCCCTCCCCATATTCACATAGTTCGTCTGTCATATCGCCGAGAAAACTACCTAAAGGTACTTCGTAGGTGCAAGGTCGAGAGACGTAAATGACAGAGTCTGTGTCATGATATATTACTCTATCGTCGAGTTTTTCTAAATACGTGTATAGTTTTAGTCTAGCTTGTGCAGTGGTGTAGGCAGCTAGTACGACATTCACAGTTGGAAGTGTGGCATATGCCTCTTCTTTAAAGGACCAGTTAACAATGAGGGTGTTTTCGTTAACCGGAAAAATATTGTTTACTTCTTTGCATGGTTGCGATAAAATGTCAAATAGTTCTGCAGGTGTGTTGACTATAGACGTCTTAGACTGGTTTTCACATTGTCCAAGCTTGCCCCAAAAACTTGTTATCATGGACTTACCAACCTGCCTTCGACCTGGATTGAATTCAATTTCATCACAGGACAATTCTACACCCTCACGATCAAAATATTCCTTTATATAGAGATCTTTTTCTTTTGGGGTTTTACATTCGGCGGGCCAACCGCTTGCCTGTTGTTTTATTTTTAAAAATTTTGAAATATATTCGGCAAATAGGCCACCAGACTTTGTAGTTTTATCGTATTGTACCACTTGATATTTCCAAATTTCGTAAATATTTAGAACTTTGTATCCTTTTTCTTGAGCTTTTAGAACCTCGTCCATTACCCATGTACCGGTAAAGCTTCTTTCTTCATCGTTATGTAAACATTCATTAGACATGTTAGATAAACAACATGTACGACAAAGTGAAAACATTAGTTTACTATTACATTTATAAGGTAGTACGGGGTGGTAGAGATTTGTTGGCGGTAACACTCGACACTTTATTAGTCCTTCGGTTTGTTTTAAATCAAGAGCGTAGCATTCTTCTCCCACAAAAACTTCCGGGTGACCAATTGGATATTTTCCATATTTATTGACCCACGGATATAGGGAGCAGATGTCAGCATATTTTATTTTCTCTCCATTTTCACAAGAATAATAGAGCTTTGTGGCATCTGTTCGGCCCCCGTAAAAGGCGTCACGAGGCTCCAATGGTAGCTGTTCGAGGAGAGGATGTTTTTCGGTAATAGCTACAATTTCGGGGTTTATTTCACGACGAAAATCACACTCCCATTTTACAATTACTTCGTACCCGAGAGATCTTAACTTTTCATTCTTCGCCAACGTTGCCTCGTACCGTTGCTCGTATGTAAGTGATGGGTTGTCATGTGTCGGTTCGTTACGTCTATATTTCATACATTTTGGACAACTGTGGAAGTAACAGCCCTCAAATTCAAAGACCTGTCTTGTGCTTTTGCAATATCCATCGACCTTAAGACCATTCAATACAACTTCTCGCCCCCTGGCTGCATGTTCTATTCTGATACCTCTTTGGTGTTCTTCATATATTAACCATTGAGTAGCAATCTTAGATTGTTTATCGCGACATCTATATCCGTTCTTGGGAATTAACCCGATGGTATTCGGTTGTAAAAAGTTTCTTCTAAATATTTTATTACATGCACCAGGTAGCGTGATGGCTTCTGTGAACGGGTCGACCCCTCCTTCTTTTAAAAGCAACTCTCTGAACCTTAAGCAAGACTGAGCAAGTATGGACACGTCACTTATACAGTAGGAAATAAGTTCTGATTTAAAGTTGAAGACATACCCTTGATCAGAGAGTTTTTTATGCCAAACGATTAGCTGATTTCTGGCGTCGTTCTTTTCGTCGAGTGAAGGGGAGTATTTCAGATTTTCAGGATCGTAATATTCGAGGGCTGGTAGTTGTCCGATGTAATCCCAGTTTCCGACTTTGTTGAACAAGTGGGGGAAGTAACCTTTTTTTATATCTTTTAGTCCGAATACTTTAGGCAATTTTGCCAGAGGCATTGGGAAGTAATTTAAAGAGTCGATAAAACTCACATTCCCCACTTTCATTTGTATTAGCTTCGTGCCTCTAGTAATTAGTTCGGGTGTTAGACCTGTCTTTGTTATAAGGTGGTTTAACATAAAATGGTTATCATATAGACCTCCTGCATGTCCGACTACAATTATTTTCTTAAACAGAGCCCTTTGGTTCATTACATACTCCATAAAACGAGCTACAGGGTCAATTGTTAAAACTTGATATCTAACACCACAATCGCACCATCTTTTATCTGTACCTATACATAGTGCACAGTGTTGCTCAAACACACATAAGTTGGCTTTATGTAGTAAAGAGCCGTCAGACATAACTTCTTCTTGAGTACACTCAAGGTCATAAAATATAAATAGTACCCCGTGCATTGAAGGCTTACGTGTGTCGACGGGCATGAAACAATTGTGTGGAGAAGCTTTGAATCCGTTACATATTTTACAGAAAACTTCGCCACATATGTGTTCCCGCTTTCTGGGAATCGTTTTAAGGCATATTTTGCAAGAGATTAACCGTTCACATAGTTTACTTTGTTTATGGTAATCGTAGCAGATCTGTCCTCTGAAATACCGATTACACCCATCACATACGATTTTCACACTTGCTTTACATGGGGGTGATTGTTCACATGCTGGACATGTTTTTTCACAGCGGTGCATATGTTCGTGGGGTGTGTGGCAATGTTCGCAGAAATATTTACAGCAAAAAGCAGACGTCAGCGATATAATCACGTTATAATGATTTTCGTGATAAAGAAGATTGATTTTTTTGCTTCCCCCTACTCCTTCATACAAGACATCCTGTGTACCATAGTTGTATACCGTTATTGTATAGTCGGTCAAATATTCTTGGATTTTTTTCAACTCCTCCAGACCACCACCCTCTTTGGGTAGTTCGACACCACTGTCTGTTAATAATTCCAAAGTTTTCTTGGTCTGGAGACCCTTCGTTACTCTTATCTTGTTTTTGTCAGGGGCATTGTCGGCGTACGCTTTAGCTACAACCACTGCTCTAGCCAGGCATAAATGGTCTGTATTATTTATTACTATAATACCACCACGTTTAGCACACTCTTCGTCAAAGTTGTTGTACTTACGACCTCGCCCTTTACCTTTAGGCATTTTTACGGTTGTGGCTGCTAGACAAAACGTCTCAGTGTCAAAACCTGCCGAATTAGATTGGTAGACAGCACATATCATCGACCATATGTCTTCAAATTTCACCTGGGATGCAGGATTAAACCGCAACCAACCATCACCACGACTAAACTCTTTCGAGCAAAAAGTAAAACCAATTTGATCACTCGACTCTGTTCCCTCGGTCACCTTATTGATAACATCCTCCATGCCGGAGCGTACCCATTTTAGTGGATCTGCCCCTTCGGGAATTGGGCGGATTTTAAATTCCACCGTTCTACCAGTTACCAATTTTCGAACTTTTTTAATAACATCTTTGGTTATCAAAAACTTTTCCATCTTGTGTTGGTGAAAAATTTCCAAAATTTTTGAAACCAATTTAAAAATCAATGTTTCTAGGTTTACCACAAGAGCAACTGATAACGACTGTAGATAACGAGAGCTGGAGAGATTATGATTCTACTGCTCCGAGAAGTTTAAAAATCAAAAAAAAATGTTTCTAGACTTACCACAAGAGCAACTGATAACGTCTGTAGATAACGAGAGCTGGAGAGATTATGATTCTGCCGCTCCGAGAAGCTCTTTAAATAGTGTCAGAAAGGGGGCGTGGCTTATTGATATTCTCAGGAGAAAACATTCTTTTAAGGTAATTAGTTCGAGTTTATTCAAAGTAACATATGTTTTAAAAAATATTTCATCATGGAATTACTGTTGTGAATCCTTTATAAATATATAGGTGTTATTTTCCACAATTATTACAATAATGTGTGTGTGTGTGGTTAGATAACCTCACTTTTACGATAAACTGTTTTGAGTTTATCACTTGTCACGCTGAATCACTTTTTAGAACTTTTGCAATCTTGTAACGGGGAAAATATAGATATGGAAAATAGTACAGACATGTAGCTACAGGTACAGAAGTGAGGTGTGTGTGGACGGTATATTAATAACAAATAAAACAACTTAAAAAATTCTTTTTTTCTCATAAGGTCTAATATAATAACGCAAATTTTTTAACTTTATAGAAAGGCCCCTATGGTCTATGACCAAGTCTGAACGATTAGTATGGCATTTTGACGTTTTAGCAATACACGGTTCTGTTTTCATTTTTCACCGAAGAGAATCATTCTTATTTAGGAAAAATTGTAATGATAACGCTTTTGGGACAATGGTTCACAGTGGAAATTGAGAACTTAAGTTTACCGGTCATTTTTTGCTAGATACTGAAAAAAAAGACATAATCAGACTTATATTCGCTTCTGTTTGCCAAAAACCCGTTTACCCCCGAATTATAAGGAATTAACAGTGTAATCACCGCGGGCACCAAACGTGTCCAGCTCATGATGCGTAATCTCGTATTTCATTAAGGCACGCGTGAAAAATTGTAATATGAAAATTCGTTGAAAACTCTTATCGGTGTAGTACGAACGTAACCTTGAATAGTGTAACTATTGTTAATGGTGATGACCCATATTTTTAATCCCTTTGAAGGAAAAAGCCGCCCAATGACGAGCATAATTTTTTTATAAATTCGAATATTGTGAAATAATGCTTTTCAAATGTAATTTAAATTAATATAGTGGATTAAAATTAACCTGCATAAAATATACAATTCAAGGTCATCACATTGACATTAGTTACACGTGTTGCAAAACCGGAAAAGGTGATAAGAAAAATTATGATAATTTGAAAAACAATGTAAGGTAAAAGTTTAAATTATATAATTATTAAAAAAAAAAGGAATCCAAAAATATCTGATAACATACATCTTTTAGAGGCGTGTGGTTTTTAAATATGGTAAAACAATGTAAATCGTGAAAATATCAACTAAATATGCTGTGGTGGTTGAAAATAGGGGGAAACAACATAAGTTGTGAAAATATTTTTAAATTCTACAAAAAACAATATACTATTCTTGGGTGTACCTGGTGAAGTTTTAAAAAATGAGTTTCGGTATACTAGTGTTGATACCCTGTGTTCGGCGTGTTTGACATCTCGAACAAGTGACGTTTAACATGACACGTGACGTTTGACGTGGTTTTTATATTCACGCTAGAATTGGCTTCTCTCTCGTCGCTGGTGCTAGTCATGACATCTCGGCCACGTGACGTTTAACATGTCCAGTATCGAAAAAAAAAAGAAAATTCCGACTATTACGAACCCCTTACCCTGTGGAGTAACGTTCAATTAATCGTTACAATGTTGCAGTTTTAGCGGTCAATATGCGGTAATACTATCTATATAAACAAAAACATGTTTTTCTGGGTATATATAGGCTTAAGTTAGTCCCGAGAATTTTCAAAACACCATGGCTGATTACCTAGTTCGTTGCTTGATTTTTTCTGCAGGTATTGATGACCAACCGTTAATGTGTCATGGCGTGAGAGTGGTCGAGGAAGACGTATCTCTTCATATCAATCTGCTGTTGAGTCGTGTCAATTATTTACAACCTTTTTATATGTTTGAATTCACCATACCCCTAGAAGATCGAAGTGAGGGTTCCATCGTTAGCATCCATTTTTATTTGGATAACCAACTAATGACGTATTACACATATTACCTTCAGAACCCTCTAGATGGTGGTTTTCTAGAGACATTTTATGACCACGGGGAGAGAGAGTTTTCTATCGTTGGGGATAACAATAATTGGATCCCTCCTTACGACCGTGAAGAATAACCCATAGTAAGTTTTTCCAATTTCTATATATATTTGCTGTTGTAAACTACTTTCATTATTTCTGAAAAATGTATTATTTCTACACAGCTTTTGACAAAACTTTTACATTGTTCTATTATCCATAATTTTTCTGTTGTAAAAGCGTTTGCTATGTGGTTGAAAATGGTTATTATTTAACCATGTTCACGATCGACACCCCGCGCATGACGTCACAACATTACGTCCAGTTTTACGACCCTCAGTCACGTTTTGCACACGCTTTGATTACGGCACCCTTTGTGCACGTCACAATTATGAATAATAAAACAATGTAAAAATGTTTGCTGTCTTTGATTATTTCTGAAAGTTGTATTATTTCTGCGTTGGCAAAACTTTTACAATGTTTTTTCTTAGTTATGTGGTTATTTGTGCACGTCACAATTATGAATAATAAAACAATGTAAAAATTTTTGCCAACGCAGAAATAATACAGCTTTCAGAAATAATCAAAAACCTCTAACCCATAGTTTTTTCAATGTCTTTGCTGTCTTTGATTATTTCTGAAAGTTGTATTATTTCTGCGTTGGCAAAACTTTTACAATATTTTTTCTTAGTTATGTGGTTATTTGTGCACGTCACAATTATGAATAATAAAACAATGTAAAAATTTTTGACAACACAGAAATAATACAGCTTTCAGAAATAATCAAAAACCTCTAACCCATAGTTTTTTCAATGTCTTTGCTGTCTGATTATTTCTGAAAGCTGTATTATTTCTGAAAGCTGTATTATTTCTGCGTTGGCAAAACTTTTACAATGTTTTTTCTTAGTTATGTGGTTATTTGTGCACGTCACAATTATAAATAATAAAAAATGTAAAAATTTTTGCCAACGCAGAAATCTCTATATCAATCAGGGATAGGATGGATAGTTGGTTTTTAATAAAACAACAATAATTATAAGTGGTGCATCTTTATTAGTTTCTGAAATACATATTAAATTATTATTTCGTTTATGTATAACTTATTACCTTACCTTATCACCCACGCCACCACCACACCCCACGTCGGGTTTGGATCGTACCAAAGCCTAACGCCTTGGTACCGCCCAATATAGATCAGCTGTGGCGGCCTATTTTCAGGGTGGAGGCCCCTCACATCGACCGTTATGATGTCCAGTAGCTGTAAAAGTGCATAAGATAAGCATAAAATATATGACATTTGTAATATACCTACGGCAAGGTGCATAGGCAGCCTCTGACGTATGGTTAATACTATTTGTTTTGAAAAAAAAAAGATTAGTATTTTTTTGACAATAAAAAATGTATGTTCCTTACCCATGGTGCTCGTCACTCTATGTATGTGTTGGTAATGATATTAAAATGCAACAGTTATTTGATTCCCCACCGCTTGTGCCATTATCTTCCTTTATTCTTCCCGGATTTCTAACCACTATGGTATCCGCAAACTACGACCTTTTACTGCCAACTGCGTTGTAGCAAAACTGATAATTTATAAAATAACATTTTGTATGCATTATTTCACTACAAGTATAAAAATGGCTGAGTGTGAATATCTCTTAAAAATTGATTTAACACTTTCACATATCAGTTTATTCAGTTATTATCGCCCAGTTCAAAGGGGTAGCTCTGTATTTATATGTTTTAAGTTAGGCGGTGTTTTTTATAGGGAGGAAGTGTTGTTGAGAGGCAACTATGGTGAAGGGGATGTTTTACAAGTACAGTTCCATAACTCCGGCACCCGATTTTTAGTTTTTAACTATTATATTAATGAACATATTTATGAAATAGTCAATGGTACTGAGGGTATATTTGTTGACGGATTTTATAATAGTTATATTTCTGTCATACCCATGGAACACATAGTAACTTTCTTTGGTAAGTTTTCAGGAAAGGGTTGGTAAAACTCTGTGGAAGTGCTTCAAAATTATATTATTCTAATACCAATGGCTGCTTTTTCCCAATAAAATACTATCCTTCATTGTAGTAATTTGAAAAAGTAATCTCCCTATATTTTAAAAAGAGGGTAACAATTTGTGTTATAGGTTTATACCGCGTCCTAAGATCCAAAATAATTCTAGTTTTACTTTGTTGCTTACTCACCTCTATTTTTTACAGAAAACCTTTTTAACTAATAGTACTTTTGATGACCTGTATATGTAAGTATACCTCCATATTAAGTTTTAAGTGCATATTTGAACCATGTATAGATTTTATTCGCTAAAAAATACCAATGGCTGCTTTTTCCCAATAAAATACTATCCTTCAGTGTAGTAATTTGAAAAAAGTAATCGCCCTATATTTTAAAAAGAGGGTAACAATTTGTGTTATAGGTTTATACCGCGTCCTAAATCCAAAATAATTCTAGTTTTACTTTGTTGCTTACTCACCTCTATTTTTTACAGAAAACCTTTTTAACTAATAGTACTTTTGATGACCTGTATATGTAAGTATACCTCCATATTAAGTTTTAAGTACATATTTGAACCATGTATAGATTTTATTCCCTAAAAATTTCAATGGCTGTTTTTCCCAATAAAATACTATCCTTCATTGTAGCAATTTGAAAAAATAATCGCACCATATTTTAAAAGAGGGTAACAATTTGTGTTATGGGTGTATACCGCGTCCTAAGATCCAAAATAATTTTTTTTACAGAAAAACCTTTTTAACTAATAGTACTTTTGATCACCCGACCTGTATATGTAAGTATACCTCTATATTAAGTTTGAAGTGCATATTTGTACCATGTATAGATTTTGTTCACTAAAAATATCAATGGCTCCTGTGTTCAGCGTGTTGCCTCGGACACGTGGAATGTGGTTAGATAACCTCACAGCGATGCGCTCCTTTTGTGGGGGTATGCTAAAATTATTGATTGTTCTGAAAATCTTTTTTTTTAAATTTTTATGAAAGTGTAGATAAGAAACTGTGATAACGGTTCACGAGTCAGGTGGCATAAAACTATGAAACGTGTCACAATAGATAAGAAAAAGTTATTTGTAAAGTTGCTTGCGTAATGTTGGGGTTGGAGGTCTAAATATAGAGTAATTTTCAAAAAGTTTTGTGCACGAGCCAGGTTGGTGATTCATCACGTATCACCGGATATTGTGCTGTAATGTGGTTGGTCAAAATAATGCGAATCAGAAAAATATTTACATAGGTTAGCATAAGTACAATTAGTTTTTACTGAAGTAATTTTTAGACAAAAAAGTTTCCGTTGAGTTGGTATATTTCCCAGACGTTGTAACATCTTTGGTGAGTTAACCAAGTTAATGGCGACCCTCCACAATAAAACCAAGTTATCCATTACCGAACACTGAAGCAGACATTTGTGTATGGGTTGCTCCACCGCCGTGGTTGAAGTCTTAGCTTTGAGTACAGGAACTAGGGCCACGAGTTTGAAAAGAACCAAATTAATGAACAATGCAGTGTTTGGTAAGTTCTAATATTAAAGATAAATCCAAAATACTAATGTACCCTTTGTTTCAGGTAAAACAATGGAAAACGTTCGAGGGTGAAGTTTTTTAACAGAGTGGAACGGAAGGTATGGTGCGGACATCGACAAGCCCAAGAATAGCGCGGTGAAAAGCCCGATCTAATTGTAGTAGAATTGTGGAAGGTTCAGATCTGGTTAAACAAGCCTAGTGGGGCAGGCAATCTTGCCAAAACTACAATTTATGATTTTCACTATGGATGCTTTCCCCTGCTGGGACACTATTCAATAACGGACTGAAAAATTCTTACGTTTACTTCATGACAAATGCAGCAAATGTCGTTGTCATAAATCTATTTTTTCCTATGGTTTATTATCAGTTCGACCGCCTGTAATCATTAAATTTATTCAAAGTACCTCATAAAATACGTCCTGGGAACGTGTGTGTGTGTACCTTTACATTTGACACCTGAAATCCAACAAGAAATAACAAGCGAATGAAGGTTAGAAGAATGCCTCTCAATTTTGGGAAACTGTGTATTCATGCCTTTACGTTTCGAATTGGACACCCAACAAGAACGAGTGAACGTCGTCAGACGAGGACATACATAACCGATGGTAGGCCTATTGGTAATATTATACTGTTCTGCTGTATAGTACTTCCAATGGGGAATCCTAAAACGAGGCCTTAAACACCTCCGATAATCTCTGATTATCGCCTCCAGGGTTGGCCGTGGAAAGAGGTGTATTTTATAATATTATTCAGTTTAAAACTCAACTCCTGGTATTTCAAGTATAACACAAACATTTAAAATGTCGCTAACAAATATCTAAAGTCGCATCATGTAACTACATAAAATTATCAACGATATGTCATAATTTATCAGCTTTGGAATCTAATTTGTTATTGCTCCGCTCTGTATAAAGAATGTTTCGTAAAAAATTAATGTTTCCTGTAATATTGTCTATCTAATATGTGTGATTCACTGTGGCTAAAATATTTACGTAATATAATATCTTAAAGCCTGTGTTTTTTATCGCCTACAAAATATCCTTTATCGTCCGATCACCAGTATGCCACACATCCGGCAAGACTTCATCCGACCGCTCACCTTGTCGGCCATGACCGTGCCGTTTTTCAATTCCGTACACCCGGTACGGCACTGGACTTCGAGCTGATAAGAACTGATGGCCATGACCGTGTTCTTACGGCACTGACCACTCACCTTCCAATTCTTACATCCGGTACTGATAAGAAAGTATGGAAATGTCGCTAAAAAACAACCACAGTGGCTTTTTACAATGCAGTGAATATATCTACTTTGCGGTCATATCGCACGTGTGTAGCTTCTTCTGATTTTTGCGGTTATCATCGGTCAGAAAATACAGGAGCCGAACGCCCCAAAATCGTTTGGCTTAAAAGCGTTAACATGTCTGGACAGTTCATCATTGACGTGAGCAGACATGGATCCCGTGAGTACGTCAAACTCAAACTCATTAAATGTTGTATCGAGCAGGCTATTGCGGTGTGTGTTTGGCGGGAAGTTTAATTTTCCACGAAGTGGCTGCAATGGAATAGCAACCAAACTATGTCTGGGTACAAAGGTCTATTCGAATGGTGTGAAAATTACACCACCTGGATAGAATGATATAATCTATGACCCCACCCTAGCAGTTACGCAACACCACATACCCCCTAGAAGTTACTCATAGAAAAGATGAATTTGGGTGCCCTCGAAGATCATGGTTGGTATTTTTGAAAAATGGTGAACGAGTCTACGATTGAATACTTCGCTCCGAAACATCTATCGAAAGTGCGTGAAAATATTCATGAAACTGTAGCTAAAATATTTACATAATATAATATCTTAAAACCTGTGTTTTTTTTTATCGCTTACAAAATATCCTTATTAATATCGTTCACACTGTCAGATCACCTTGTTCAGTATGCCGCCGCCTCTGTAATTACATCCGGTACGGTACTGGCGACGATTTTACACCGAGCTGATAAGAACTGCATGTCACAACGGCCATGACCGTGCCGCCGTTTTCCAATTCTTACACCCGGTACGGCACTGGCAATTGACCACTCACCTTGTCGGCTTCCAATTTTTACATCCGGTACTGATAAGAGCTGGCGGCTGTCTGGCTGAAGTAAAATATTCAAATTATCCTAATTGACATCCAGTGTTTAACGTGTTCAGACAACACTTGGATATAGTTTTCATATTTACGCTAGAATTTTTCACACTGTCCGCTCACCTTGAATATCAGATTGCCACAACGACCGTACCGCCGAATTCAGTAATCCGGTACGGCAAGACTTTTATTCAATTGTGTAATTACCATCTCCACTGACCTTGACGATTGTCACAACGGCCTCCGAATTACATCCGGTACGGCACTGGATCGATTGTCACAACGGCCGTGCCACCATTTTTTCTTCCAATTCCGTAATTACATCCGGTACGGCACTGGCGAGACTTCGACACCGAGCTGATAAGCGGCTGCCGTCGCCGAAGTGATAAGCCCGAGCTGATAAGAGCCGGCGGGCTGTCTGCCTGAAGTGAGGCTATGCCTACTTAAGTTTTTATTAGATAATGACTTTCCCATTTGTAGTTCATTTATCTCCAGTAAAAATGTTTCATTTTGACACATACTAATCAATTTATCCAATTAGTTATTCAATTCCATAGCTTTAAGACAACCAGTTTCAACTTTCTCTTTTTTCATCCTATCTATAAACCGCAGGCAATACGCAAAAGATCTTTTTAACTTATTAAAACAATTAAAATCCTTGGAACAAAAAGTATCCAGCTTGGTCGTACAATTAAAAACATTAACCTTGGTCTCAGGGAGAGTTAAAGGTTTTTCAAACATTCGAGATATTGGCCAATAAGTGTTATCTAAGTGTAGCCATTCAGGACCATTCCACCACATTGAATTGACTATAAGATTCGAAGCAAATAGTCCTCGAGATATTATATCTGCAGGGTTTTGTTCTGATCTCACATGCATCCAATTATTTGTATTAGTTAATTGTTGTATTTCGGCTACCCTATTTCCAAAAAATATCTGCAAATTACTGGAATTCATCTCTAACCAGCCTAATACGACAGTTGAATCACAAAAATAAAAAACTGTGTCTATTTTTATAGTCAATGCCTTCAAAACCCTATCCATCAGTTTTGCCAACAACAATGCTCCACAAAGTTCAATTCTTGGAATAGTCAAGACTTTAAGAGAAGCCACTCTAGCCTTAGAACAAAGAGGATTCACAAATATTTTACCACTCTGGTCTTCACTTCTAACATAAATATTTGCCCCATAAGCTTGAGAAGATGCATCACAGAAACCTATCAAATCAAGCTTCCTAAAATTAGTACATACTGCATGTCTAGGGATTTTAAGAGAATTTAAAGTAGATAAATCGTCTCTTAGTTTAAACCATTGACTTTCTAATTCTAGAGGCAATGATTCATCTCATTTTATTTTTTCCAACCAGAGCTTTTGGAGTAAAATTTTTGTCAATATGACACAAGGTCCAACCAATCCAAGAGGATCGGAAATTTCTGGAATTTCTGAGCGTATTACTCTTTTCGTTATTCTCTTGCGATCAATGGAAAGTTTAGTAGAAAACTTTAAGATATTCTCTTTAAATTGCCAAAACAATCCAAGTGTCTTATTTTCAGTTTTCTCTCCAAAACAAACTTTATCCTTAACCTCTATATTATCCAATACATTGAGTACATTTGAATCATCTGATACCCACTTACGAAGTTCCATCCCTCCAGTTTTCAAAATTCGAGAAATTTGGCAACACAGCTCTATAGCCTCTTCAGATGACTGAGCCCCAGTCAGCAGGTCATCTGTTGCAAACACCTTACCGCTAAGTATGGAGCAGATCGTGTTTCATATGTAACCGTGTTAAGAGTATAATCTACTAATGGATCTGTGGGAGATCTCCAAATTATCTTCTGCAATGATCTCTGAGATGGATCCACCCATATCATTCTGTACATCTTAGCTACATCACCACATACAGCCACTACGTGTTCTCTAAATCCGAGAAGACCTAAAAATAAATCATCCTGTAATCTCGGGCCAATATACCGGATGTCATTGAATGATATTCCAGAATCTGTTTTTGCCGAACCATTAAAAACAACTCGAAGTTTTGTAGTTTCTGAATTTTCATTCATAACACCATGATGTGGAAAATAGTAATTTATCTCCCCATCCCCTGATGCATCAATCGCGGACATATGTCCGAAATCTAAATATTCCTGCATAAATTGAATGTACCTGTCTCTCAATTGAGAATTTTTCTCCAACCTTCTCTCTAATGCAAAAAATCTCCTTAGTGGTGCACCTCTGGAATTCCCCAATTTTGACAAAGGTTCCTTTAGTGGAATTGTAACAACAAATTTCCCATCATTAGCCCTCCTGGTCGTTTCTTTAAAAATATTTTCACATTCCAAATCCTCCTTAGAAGCAATGTGTCTTTCATCAGAAATCTCTTCTATTTTCCAAAATCTTTCTACTTGTTCCATAAGATTTATATTACATTGTACCCTATTTCTAACTTTTTCCTTAGACCATATTGAGCCAGTTACAATCCAACCCAATCTAGTTTTTTGTAAAGTAGGTAAATAGTTACCTAATTTTATTTGGCCCACACAAAGTAATTCATAAAACAGATCTACACCAAGAAGCAAATCAACTTTATTTGACTTAAAGAAACCAGAATCAGCTAATACTATATTGTCAGGAATATTTAAATGGGTTATTTCAATTTTATGACCAGGTATATTTCCACAAATTTTTGGTACTACAAGACAAGAAATATTTTTACTAAAATTAACCAACAGTGACTTAATTTCCACAAAACATCTATTCATGATGTTTGCAGATTGTTGATTTATCCAAACTATTTCTGTATTTCTGTACTTTTTTCAACTCTAAACCTAAAAATTCTACTAATTCAGTGGTAATAAGGTTGGGTTGACTCCCATTATCCAATAAAACTCGACAAACATGTAACGAACCATCTTTAAAAACAACCTGAAGTAATGCAGTAGATAACAGTATATCTCCTGTCACCTCATCACCATTATCTAAAAATAAAGATGTTACCTGAACCTGTAAACTGGAAGCCTGAGAAACTTGCGAATTATTATCAGAATTATTTTGAATGCAAGTTGCCTCAGTTATTCCATTATTTCTTAATACATTTGCACTCAAATCTTTCTTCTCAGCAACATTTTGTTCATGATGAATAAGAGCTGCATGGCCTGCTAGTATGATTTCTACCAAAGCAGTTTAAACATAAACCTAATTGTTTCACCACATCATACCTAGAGTAAGTATTCAGTTTTAAGAATTTAGTGCACTTTTGTAATACGTGTTTACTTTCACAATAAAGACAACCATTATTATTTTCAATTGAAACAAATGATTTTTGAGTTGTATTTTTATTCCAAATTTATTAACTTTTTCATTTTCTTTTCTGTTGCGTTCTATAGTTTTCAAAGAAGATACCCTGTTAATTAAGAACGAATTAAAGTCATCCAAGGATGCCAATAATCCATGGGGTCTAGCCTCTTCCCATTTGATAAAAGTGGCTTGATCTAATTTTTTACTCATCAAATATATTATTAGAGGGTCCCAGTTTTGAACAGAAACATTAAGCTTGTCTAATGCTACTAGTGTTTCTAAAATGACAT
>CAJUYG010004412.1:1525-16856 GCA_910591675.1 Galerucella calmariensis
ATGCCAGTCGATAAATTCGGACATAGACATCAAACGCCCTATGCGCGTTTACCAGCGAAAATTACGTTTCCTCATACACCGGACGGTAATATTGATATTGAAAATGTGAAAATTTGTAATGTTAAGGAACCGACAACAAATAGTGATGCTGCAACAAAAAAATATGTTGATGTGCAGTTGAATGACCTACGTGCTATCAACTCGCCATTAATTCAAACGCATGGTGTGGTGCTGCAGCAACAAGAACGTGATATAAAGGATTTAGCTGTAGGATTGAACGAAATAAGAAATGAGCTTCATAAGACGAAAATCTCCATATTACAGGCGAACATTACCAACTTACAAAATAAAACTAACGAAATTGATACATTTATTTCGCGAAATCCCCCTGTAGCAGCTAGGGATATGGCTACGAAGAAATACGTTGACGATTCAATTACCACAGCCAAAATATTTATTCGAAAAGAATTCACTGCTTCTATTAACATGTGAGTTGAAAGCATACGTGAGTTACGGAAAGAAATTACAGAAAATATCAGATCCGTTTCTGATATGAAAACTAACGTTTCGGGCATTGTAAACAATATTAAGGTTATGAATACGAATACCGTTAACCGCATTAACAGTCTGGAGCTGAAGCTAGCTGGTGGTACGTCATAATATGTATTCTAAAGAAAAAATTCAGCTTGTAAACGAACTCCACAAACCGATACGGAAAAAATTCCCTCGGAGACGCACTATCATTAAGGGCCTTGACGATCTTTGGCAAATGGATCTTGCGGAGATGAGGAATTTTGCTCCACAAAATAGGAATCATAAAATGATACTAGTCGTTATTGATTGTTTTTCAAAGTTTGTGTGGACACGCCCACTAAAGACGAAGACCGGAGAGGAGATTACTCGGGCATTCTCGGACATTCTCGCTCACACTAGACGAATACCAAAAAATCTACAATCTGATCAGGGAAAGGAATTTTACAACAGCAAATTCCAAAATTTAATGGGAAAACACAACATAAATCATTATAGCGTATTTAGCACAATGAAAGCTTCTATGGCAGAGCGTGTTATAAGAACTTTGAAATCGAAACTCTACAAGTATTTCAGTTTAAATGGCACCTACAAATGGATTGATATTCTGCCTAAAATTACTCAAAACTATAACAATACAAGACATTCCACAACAAAATATAAGCCTTCTCAAGTCAACAAATCCAACGAAAAATCTATTTTGAATAACACCTATAGTCATTTAAAGATAGCCGGTCCACGAAAATTTAAAGTTGGCGACATTGTGCGCATATCCGAGTCAAAACATGTCTTTGAAAAAGGATATACACCCAATTGGACTACAGAACTATTCAAAATCATCAAAGTTAAAATTACCAATCCTGCTACGTATTTACTTGAAGACATGCAAGGGACACCAATCAGCGGCTGCTTCTATGACGAAGAACTATAGAAAACATCGAATCCGGACGTTTACTTGGTGGAAAAAGTTCTTAGACGTAAAGGCAAGAAACTGTTCGTGAAATGGTTAGGCTTAGACAAAAAACATAACAGCTGGATTAATGGAGTTGATGTTTTATGACGTAAAAGGCCACACACGCTATAAATTGGAGTCGTTTCAGATCTCAAACTCAGTTAGCAACATGAGTTATCAAGGTGTCAGTAGTGGTTACGACAGTAGTAGTAGTGATAATAACTATACTGCAGAGCTGGATACAATTTTGAAAAACTATGAGTTTGCTGCAAAGTCTGAAAATGTGTACCTGCTTGCAACACAATATTCAATTTCTGGTTATGAAGTAAAATGTGGAATAAGTCCTGCTAGATCATTCACGCCTGCTGTAATTCTATCTCAGCAGCTCAAGTTCGGTAAAATTTCCTTTGGCATTCACGAATGGCATACCTTTATTTCAATAATGATGCAACAGATGACCGTAGATGAGTTCAAACCTGATTCGATTCCATGTGGAGACTACTGCACCATTACCCCATTAAATTACGATGACTGTAAGGTAATTTTTGTGAGGAAACATGACGTCGAGTATTACATGGATGAAGAAGAAGTATCCCAAATTTTAAAATTGAATAATTTAATTATACAACGTATAGCTATGTTGGAAAATTTAAATTTTTGTCAGTATTATTATAATGTTTTGGATTTCTGTTAAACTATCACCTCTGAAAGTCCTTTACAAATTTTACATGCATTTTGTTCCATAACTCCAAACGATATGTTAAACAACGCTCTCAGAGAATATGTATACTTTTATAAACTTAAAGTTATCAATGATTTAAATAAATAGTTATATTATTGACATGTGTGTTTTCTTGAACTTACCAAAAATACACAAATCAAACCCATCATTTTTTCTTGAGGAGTTTCCCATGTAACCTTACTCCTTCAATAGGTGGATAGCAGGGAAATTAAAAACATATTTGAAATAATATTTTATTTTAAACAAAATTGAAAGCAATACATATAACTTCAGCGAGACAACCCGCCGACCGCTTATCAGCTCTTATTTTAAACAAAATTTAAAGCAATACATATAACTTCAGCGAGACAGCCCGCCGACCGCTTATCAGCTCGGGCTTATCAGTATTTAAAGCAATACATATATAAATTTAAAGCAATACATATATAAATTTAAGCAATACACAAAAAGAGAGAGGAGAGTAATTTTTGTAATTTTCAAAGCCAACCTTCACATTAATTCATCGATTTCAGTCTCGCTATCTTCAGAATCGATGAACCTGGTGCTTTTTGGATACGAGTGAAGTGATCTCACGCATGACTCCACATCCTTTATATCACACAAAACATGGCTAAAACAGCTCTGACACCAATAAAATTGGGATTGAAACACATCTGTAATTATGAGGTAATCTTCATATAGTTCATGGAAATGATCGAAAATAGCAAACAATGACTTTTGTTGTGAATTGTGGAAATTTTTTATATTCGAAAAACATGTCTTACAAACCCGAAGGTTGTAATTTTTTATTTTATAATAATTTGTCCAAACACAATATTCGGATTCATCAAATTCGTGACTTGTTTCATCCGCATTTAAAATAGTGTTTCTCATCGCTGTTCTTACATCGTGACTTGTTTCATCCGCATTTAAAATAGTGTTTCTCATCGCTGTTCTTACATCGTGACTTGTTTCATCCGCATTTAAAAGAGTGTTTCTCATCGCTGTTCTTATAAATTTTGAACAGCCGATGAATTGTATCTCTGCAAATGGTCCTAGTTTCGCTTGTTTATTTATCGCTCTCCACCTGTAGAATGGGTACTTTTTCACGATTAATTTCATAAGTATCTCCGGTAATAGAGATAGCTCCATTAATTCGGCTAAATTAACAACATTTTCGCAAACAGATTTTATGCATATCTCTTTCAAATTTACAGGCTGCTTCATTATCTACGATAACAAAAAAAAAATATTAGTTTAAGCTATAGTGTCCCCAAGGAAGCGTATCAAATGTACCTGGCATTAAATGACGTTTATCGTCATGCGGACTTAGACTAATTTTTGTTTGTTCTATACTGAAAACTTTATGTGCATAGGCCCGAATACATCGTTGGCTTGATGAGTGTATTTTAAAATCTTTTAAACATGTTTCATAATCATCATACGTTATTTTATTTTTCACTACATTGGATTTTACACCTTTAGACTTTTTTGTTATACCTAAATTTTTCAAATCATTTTTTATTCTTGTTTTGCCGAGTTGCTTTCGCTTTAGGCGGAGTTTTTCATTTTCTCTGTCTTTATCATTTATTTGCAACTTGTAGGTATACATTTTTGACCTAAGTCCAACAAAATGAGTCATAATTTGACCCTTTGACTCATCCTTTAAAAGACCAATAATTTTTTTATTAACTGGAGGCATGCTATATAAGTTATTTTCGGCATAGTCAGAAGTATCAAATTTAGATAAATCAGCCTTTATCACTTCCTCATAAGCATCTGCGCACTGCAATTCGTAGACAAAACTGTCGGTATCCATGTACATTAACTTGCACTTGTTGACACCTAATTTTGGTAGCATGTAGTTATAATGGAAATCATACATGCATATCTTGGAAATGTCTAGAATTGCCATTCCTATATACAGAGGTTTATTAAATGTCACTTCGGCTTTAGTTAATTCAATAGCTACCAGATTTTCATCTAAAATTGTTCTGCTATGAAACCGAAAACTTGCAATCAAGTTTTTGGCGCCATAACGTCCCTCCCATTGTCTCACCAATTTCACAGATCTGTGGCGTCTGATGTTCTCCATGGTCTTACCAAACACCGCATTATTCATCAATTTGAAAAGATTCTTTTCAAAGTCGTTCGTAGCTGCAGTCCGCAATCGAGTATTAAGCTCGATGTAAGACTTCAGCCATGTTGACTGTTTGAATTGTAACACTTTATGTATTTTGGTTAATTTTAATCCATTATTTAGAGCCTGCTTCAAATTTCTATAATGCATAATATATTTTTCCTTGTTATAAAGCGTTGTCAGTAATTTTGGTAATTTTGATCCTGACGGAATGCGGTGCTCAGCAGCAAATGGTAGATCTTTGTGAGTATCATGTAATTCGAGTGGGTATTCGAGGTCAACTTGGAAGATATAACCTTCTGGCGAATCGTCTGGAATCGATAAAATATCCATGTACCCAGAACATGATTCAACGCTGAACTTGGTATCCACCCATTTGAAGCCTTCGTAGGGCAAGGGCTCACTCATAGCCCAACCATACAGGTTATTAACATCCAAGTACATAAGATATTTCGAGGGCTTTGTTGGATCATAGTCATGCATGTATTTATTGTTAGCTTCCGAAAATCGGTTGCTACATACAGATATTCCGCCTCTGATACCTTTTTCGATAAACATGATCATATCTATGTCCTTGAGTAATTCTAATTTGCATTCAGTGAATTTAAGCATACAATCCCATGTATACCCTGGCATAGTATAGTACCATGCAGGATCTAAATGGTATGTATCTCGACACTTTTGTCTGAATTGTTCAAAAACATCAGCAAGGAGCAAAATATCTGTCTTTAAATAAATGTCTGAATATTCACCCAAATTTTTACAATTAAAAGTATGCCACACTTTTTGCGCATGACTTTACTTTACCTCACCAATATCGTCATCGCATAATTTATTGTAAAACTTATCAATTGGTGGTAAACAAGTTTCTTCTAATTTAGCTAAACTATCAATATAATCATAGCAAAAAACGCCTTTGCAAGATAGTAATTTAAAAGCTTCATCATCTACACCCTGAAACCCTTGTTTCAAATTTTTTTTCTCTTTAATATCTAAAATTGATGCTAATTCATCGAGTGAAGCTCCCATAAATCTGAACGAATCAATAAATCGTAATTTTATATCATTTTCATCGGAATACAGGGTAAAAGAAATATATTTTTCTTTATTAATGGGAAGTACGCTCAAACGGCCTCGTTTACAGAGGTCAACAATCATGAAATTACTGTCATATCCGCTTAAGTTATGGAATACAACAGGAACAACAAACAATTTTTTAAAGTTCAGGTTGCATGTTTCATGTGCAAATCCTCTAAACTGTCCTGTGAAATGATCGTGATCCCTAACGATTTTGTCTTTGCAAGCGAAGTCTTTTTCACATATATGACAGCTTTGTGCTTTACGCAGATCAAGCTTCTCAGTCATAGGTATAATCGTTTTTATTTTAGAATTTACAAGTCTAGACACATCAGTCATTTCATTCGCAAACCAATCCATACAGTCCGATCCTCGGTGGCTTTTAAAATAAGAAAGACTATTATCATATGAACACTTCACGTAGTAGCCTGCACTATATGGCACATGTTTTTGATATTTAGTTGTTTTTGTTATTTTATGAGCTATATTTGTAGCAACATTTTCCAATTGACATTCAAAATCAGCATAAATTATAAATGGCGTAGTTTGTTTATATGTAAAATTCCTAAATTGAACGTGCTCATATTTAGGTGGAGACATTTTACATTTATTCAAATCAGAACAAAGTTCTTCATGCTCAGCTAATTTATCTGAGCTTGTATAATAATTTAAACAGCGGTCGCAAATGAATTTTTTATGGCCATTTTTGGTAAGTTGATAATTAAGTAGTCGAGACATGTCTTTGATCCAAACATAATGAAATCTGATTTCAGATTTGTCGTCATCATCTGCAGGCGGAGCCTCATAATCGTTCAATCTCGGATAATATTTATTTTGAATAAGCAGCAAATTTACATGTTTTTCACGTTTATTTGCGGTAAGTCTAGCTGGTGCTACTACGTAAGTTGTTTTTTCTTTAACTAAATTCATTTCTAATGCATACACATTAACTGAAATATCATTCGCTTTTTCAAATCTAGAAATATTTTGTAATGATATTGGAGCTTCCAAGTTTTCAGTTTGCAAAACTGTGCTAAAATGAGGATATGACTTGGTTCGGTTAGAGTTTAATTCAGAGGGATATAAACAGCTAACAATAGCCCAATAGAAACAATTCTGGTCATAGTTTTCCACATTTATACAAGCATGCTTTATCTGGATTTCCTTAGGTAATCTGATAAAGGATGAGCCATTACCCATTTGCAGTTTATTTACATTAACCTCCAATGAGATCACTCGGCATAAAGCAGCCCCAGAATCTCTTTCTTGAAAATTAGATAATTTTGTGAAAATTTTATCTTTAACATTATCATCAAACCAACTATGTAAATCGGTAGACTGATCTATGACAACATTTTTGGTGGTAAAATAATATAAATCTAATGTTTCCTCATCCCCAGACTTTTTGATAAATTCCCCACAAAAAGCAGTATTTACTTTCATAAACTTGAATGAAGTTAGACATGATACAATTTTTTCTTTGAAAATGACATATGCGTCATCCAAAAATTTTCCTAAGTCCTTATGACATAAATTTACAATGATTCCCGTTTTAATTCTGCTAGTAAAACTCGATGCAATATTTTCCCATTTAACCCTACTACGTAGTCTAGAATTTAAACCTACCCCTATGTGTCTATTCAAAATTACTTTGCGAAAATGTTTGAAATGGCCAATATTTGCTTGCAGTTTTCGTCTAGTTCCGACGCATAAACTAACGTCTTTTATACGCCTACTGCAAGCCTTAATGTATTTATTCAAACGTTTTAACCACAGTTCTGCATCTCTTACAGTGAATTTATCAAAAACAATTGTTTGTACTTTTCTAATAGCTACCAGCAAATCATCAGACTGTTCAATTATGCTTGACATGGCTTTGAAAATTGAAAAATTCACTCACCCTCTCTCTCTTTTTCTTGTATCTCCTAGTTTTCAATGATCTCGAATGATATCAAGGGGTTGAGCTTCCCAATGTCCACCAATCCTTTCAGAACTATGGAATATTTCCCATCCAACAAATATGGGATTGCTTCCAGGTATTTTTCCGTCACTCGAATTGGCAGGAATGTAACTTTTTCATTTAATTCCAAAAGAATGGAGTCTCCAAAGCGTCCTTTGGTAAGCTTTGCTGCCAGAATTTTCTCAGGCACATTAATTTGGAGGTCCTTCAATTTAATGATCGGTTTCCTTTCTGCAATTACAAAAACTTCATTTAATTTTTTCAAATCCATCTGAAAATAATAATAAGCAATCGATGACAATTTGCTTTGAAAAAGATTGTAGTAAAAGAAAAAGCAATTTGCTTTGGAAAATATTGTAGTATAAGAAAAAACAATTTGCTTTGAAAAATATTGCAGTATAAGAAAAAACTTACCTTTTTGATTGTGTTGCTGCTGCTACTTTTTGATTGTGTTGCTACTGCTACTTCTGTTCGACTGTGTACTGCGTGTGCTGCTTTCACCTTATTTAAACAATCACCTCCCACCTATGAGATAGTCGGTTATTAGTATGTGTCGTCCGGCTGGCTGTCTCGCTGAAGTTATATGTATTGCTTTAAATTCAAAAACAATTTGTTTTGAAAAAGATTGTAGTAAGAGAAAAAGCAATTTGCTTTGGAAAAGATTGTAGTATAAGAAAAAACAATTTGCTTTGAAAAATATTGCAGTATAAGAAAAAACTTACCTTTTTGATTGTGTTGCTGCTGCTGCTACTTTTTGATTGTGTTGCTACTACTACTTCTGTTCGACTGTGTACTGCGTGTGCTGCTTTCACCTTATTTAAACAATCACCTCCCGCCTATGAGATCGTCGGTTATCAGTATGTGACGTTAGTGTTTTTGTTCTAGAACATTCGCTGTTTAAACGTAAATTCCGATTTGGTTTTATTTTTGTGATTTTAGCTAACCTCACGATAAGGTGACTTCCCGTATTTTGCTAACATAGTTTTATAATTGCGATTGTGGGCAACCTCACGATAAGGTGACTTCCCGTATTTTGGTATTGTGGTGCTACAAACTTGTTATCAGTTTTTGCGACTTCCTGGAATTATTATATTATCAAACCGAGGCTTCATCCGGTTCTACTATTCGATACATTTTAATGCAACGTTCGTAGGAATTTCAAAAAAAAACAATTTAATTATTTGCCAAAGTTTATTTTAAAAATATTATTGATAAAAAGAAATTATTTTTGTTAATAAAGTCTTGAGATGATTTAAAAGGTCACCATTAGGACATGGGATATCAAATATGTTCCAATTAAAGGGTCCGGCCGCAACAAGTTTTTTGGTAAACTCATTATATTTGTAGTATGTGGTATTTTTGAAAAAGTACATGTGTCCGTCAATGTACTGGAATGCTCCCGTAACATCTGTGGGTAGTCCAGGAAAAATATATTTTATTTGTCCTCTATTCTGGATAGTTTTGAAGCTCTTGTCAAATTCAATATAATTACTGTTATTATAAAATACATATATTTTCCCATGATTGCTTTGAAACATTGTGTTTATTTGGGAATTTTTAGGTATAATTAAATTATTTTCCTCAAGTATTTGTAGAGCGGGAAAATCTGCTACATAGTATTTACGGTCATTGACTGCTATTAAATTATTTGAAGAACTTTGAAAAATTTGAATTACGGGGCCCACTTCTTCAGGTAAATAATCATCGAGTATTTCTGGTTGCGAGGGAATAAGTTTCGAGTTCAAATCAATTTTCCATAGGGAATTTCCATTAATAATATACAAATGGTAATTTTCAAATTCACCAGCCATGGCAATGAACATATACTCCGGTGTTATATCGCATAAATTTTTATCCGGTTCATTTGGTTGATGTCTATGATCAAGTGTCTTTGTAGTCGGTGGTGGACGAGATGTGGGTTTGAAAGGATTATTTACATATGTATTGATTGGTCTATAAAGAGCTTCAAGGGCCATTTTATCATCCTCATCCAATTTAGGAGCAATGTTGAATTGATACCATGGATACATTATTGCTGACTCAATATCACTGTGAGCAATTCCTAGGATATGCCCAAATTCATGAATTAATACCATAAGTAGACTAGTCTGATCTTCTGAAGTTGATCCATCCAAACTTAAATCCCACTTCTCATCACCATCAATATGAAGCTCTACACAACTGTTGCCTTTTGGGAAATAAGCATGTGCCAACACCTTTCCGGGACCATCAAATGTACTGGAGCACTCATCTCTACCTTGGCAATCTGCTCGAAAATAGTGCTTTCCCCGTACAACTGTAATAGTTATATCGGGAGCATAAGGTAGTGTTTTGTGTATTAATTCAAATTTAAACTTTGAACTGTTACTCCACACTTCAAAAGCCTTTTTGGTTACTTCAAGATATTCTGGATTTGCCCGAGTTGCCTGAGGGAAATACCATTTCAAATCAAATTTTGACCATTTTGATTTAACTCTAAAAGAATGATCATCGTCGGAAGCTGCTTCACTCACATTACATCTTGGTCTATTTAGAAGTTGAATTGTTTTTTCATCTAATTCTTCCGTTGCAGGGATATTATATCTTTTTTGAAAACTCAACAAATAATCCCCAAGTTTAGTCAAATCATTTTCATTTGTGTACCCGAAACTTTGTAAATACTTCATAGCGTACTGTTGGTCGATAACACATAGCGCTGGGCAGAGCGCTGCCGCTAATATAATTATTAACATGATCTTCACCCTTCTGTTATCTTTAAAAACTAATTCCCAAACACATTATCAACAACATATATACGTTTTTTTAAAAAACCTCCCAAAGACTCAACACGTTGCGTTTGAGGTGCCACGCATATTTCAGTTCAAATATAGCATGTTAAGCCCCCTCGGTATTCGTTATTTCATAATGTTTCAACATAAGTTACTTTTAAGTCCCCCGGTAGGAACCAAAGGCGCGCCGCCTTATCATCCAAACGGATCTTTCTCGACTACGTCACATTTTACAGTAAGAAGCGTACGGTGCGCGCGCTGTCTTATCATCCTAACGGATCTTTCTCGATTACGTCACATTTTACGGATCTTTCGGTGCGAATACTTTCTCTGTCCAACTCCTACCTTCTTTGTCACACTTATTACAGCATACACTCCTTCGCAGCAACACTACCTTTTTTCGAATCTAATATTCGGAGAGTTCCATGGCTGAGTGGGTTAGGCGTATAGCTATGAATGCGAAGGACCCGGGTTCGATCCCAGGAGAAAACAAAATTTTTTCAATTTAAAATAACGGATTAAAAATGGCGGACTGTTGCGACACAAAATAATTAGGGATTAAAAATGGCGGCGCGATGTGACACGTGACGTTTGACGTGACACGTGTTGACGTGACATGTGACGTTTGACAGATGATATGTGACGTGTGACACGTGACGTTTGACGTGACACGTGTTGACGTGACATGTGACGTTTGACAGATGACATGTGACGTTTGACGTGACATGTGGCGTTTGACAGATGACACGTGACACATGCGCAGTCTGCGACACGTGACTCTTGCACATGCGCAGTCCACTTCCGATCTAGTAATGGCTTAGTATATCTACTGGCCAGTTATAGCCATTTTCTTTATTACATCTAACAGTGCCTATTGATGCCTAGGCAATCTACACCAACAATATTGTAGTGAACTGTATAATCTATGGTCCCTTTTTGTGGAAATTATTGTATTGACTTCATTGCGGATGTCTTTTGTTAAATATAATTGTGCTTATTGGAATTAAGAAAATCGCGGTAGATAACTGTGCCTAGTTAACTAACAATAATTGTCCCGTATTGCGCATTTGTGTTTGCATGTTAATTTTTACCATGATATTTATATATTTGTTTTTAAGCTAATTTAGCATAAATACATCAAACGATTTATATATATATATATATATATATATATATATATACTATTTCGGTGTTTGATTCCTTCACTTTACGTGCAGAATATTCTAGATCAGCGCAATGGAAATATACCTTCCACTTACCCTCTCTCAGAGTATCCTACAGTTATACTCTGACCTCTCCCATGCTAAGGATAGGAAACTGAAGCCTGTTCTATACACAAAGCATGGTTGTATATTATATTGAATAGAATCTTGGAGAGAAAGGTCTGTCGCCTGTCTATTATTTCAACAACCTAAAAATGAATGGTTTGTATCTGCTACCCCATCGTTATCACAATAAGTGCAATAGGGAGGTCTTACCACACCAATTTTATGAAGATGAGCCGGAAATCGGCCATGGTTCAATTTCAATATGAATATAATGCAAGTGTAAGCTTTGCTGACATAGGGAAAGGAGTCATGTGAAATGATATTTGGTGAAGACTGATGGATTCCGAAGTATTGATTGATAGAACCTGTTGCCGCTTCCGTATAGACCGTGTTTCATTCCTTCCGAAGGAATTTATTACATCCGTTAGTAACGTTGTGAAAAGGTACTAGCGGTATATTGATATTGTCAATTCTACAAGCTTTTTACGCTTCGTTATCTACCTTTCCATTGCCCATGACGCGCCAACATGTGCCTTTGTCCAAATAAACTACATTTTCACATTTTTGATGTACCTAGAGAAGAGAAGGCAGTTTTTTGAATAGAAAACTATTTCATTTCCAAATTGTTTCGTTGGTGAGCGATTCAAAGCCTCTAGATTAGACATAGAGTCGCTTATTAAAACAGAACCTGGTACTGATCCCTCCACGCACCAAATGAGCGCCTTTTAGATTGCCGATGCTTCTACAGTGAAAACTGAACACAAGTTCTTGTTCCGGAAATGTTGAACTATATTATCATTAGCA
This sequence comes from Galerucella calmariensis, assembly GCA_910591675.1. Taxonomy (NCBI): domain Eukaryota; kingdom Metazoa; phylum Arthropoda; class Insecta; order Coleoptera; family Chrysomelidae; genus Galerucella; species Galerucella calmariensis. The sequence continues at coordinate 13,747 of CAJUYG010004412.1, forward strand.
ACAAAAAATGAAAAACCTGTTCCATATTCATCTTCAGAACCATTCGACAAAGTACATAGTGATGAAGCTGAGCTCCAAAATATGACACTTCTTTATTCGTTTTATGAGTTTAGTGTAAAAAATATTGACTTCTCAGGGTTGACTTCAATAACGTGTGTTCTTATGAACCTAGAGTGAATCCCAGAGAATAATCTAATCGAATAACATGATTTAAAATCATTGTTATACTAATAATACCTTGTAGGAAGAGACAATGGGCGCCACAAAGTCTTCTCAAAAACTTTTGAAAGACATCCAAATAATCTAGGTGGTAGCAGTTCTTAAGTTCACCCGATTACTGCAGGTAGGTAGTTGAAGTGTAGTGTCTCCATGGTTAATAAGTCTAATGACAATCTGTGAGATGAGGAAGTAAATTGACTACTTATAGTTAGTGTTAATGGAACAATTGAAGAAGTAACATAAGAACAAAATGAATTGGTGTACAATAATTCATACTTTTGATGGCTGAGGTCCTTCGTTGGATGGTAAGGAGTCTCCAGGTAATTTTCGTATCAGATGAACCTCCGGGTGAGCTTTATATAGCTTTTCAGGTGAGCTTCAGATAGACAAGCCTTGTATAACATTCTGCATAATGTGAGAAAAAAAAACAGTTTCCATCATTATGCAATATGTTGAACCACCAAGGAAAATGATAGTTTAACAAGTGCCAGTTCGTTATCTTTTCCCGGATACAACACTATTGGCGTAGACGACCGAAAAGATGAAACGTGAGTAGTACTGCTTACTGTCAACAAGTGTGGCATGGCGCCTGATAACATTTTAGTAAGATAAGTACCCAAATAACACACGTGAGGAAAAAAAAATTAAGAACGTGTCACGGGGCACACGTTAACAACTTTAGTTCCTAAGCAATAATCAAATTTTTTGAATCAATAAATAAATACACATATATTATCTTCTGTATGTTCCTTGTGGTATATTATTCATTCTTTTTTCAATTTCTTGGGATAAAAATTAATTTCTACTTATTTTTTCTTGACAACGGTAGCTGGAACGCTACCGAAACGTTGAAATAAAGAATTTGAAAATATTGTGGTTTAATTTCCCAAGAAATTAAAAAAAGAACACATATATCAATATAAGAATTTATTTTACTCTGGATAAAACTTCATTTAACATTCCATATATAATCGAATATTTCCAATCGATCAACAATCGATTATTATCAATTATTATCATCTGAATCATAATCGATCATTTTTGATCGATTAACGATTGATTAAATAATGGACTATCAACAATAGATTAAATAGTCGATTATCAACAATCGATTAATAATCCATTATCATTAATCGATTAACAATCTATCATCATCAATCGAGTATCAACCGACTATCAATAATTGAATAATAATCGATTAACCTCAATCAATTAATAATCGATTATCATCAGCAATCGATTGATAACCGATTGTGTATAATCGATGAATATTCGAATATTTTCAATCGATAAAAAGTCGATTGTTTCCAATCGATCAACAATCGATTATTATCAATTGAATGATAATCGATCATTTTTTATCGATCAATGATCGATCATTATTAATTAATCTATGTTCGATTATTATTGATCGATTAACAATCGATTATCATTAAGTTGTTGTTGTAAAGAAGTAGATGAATTATTTCATTACAAAATTCTGTCCTCGGTTTTTTTTCTCCAATCTATCGATTAATTTAAAATCTTTCCAGCATTTTTTTTTAGTTTAAAACGGACGTGCGTAACTGTAAGGTATATATCCTAATCGATAAACAACAATCGATTATTATACTATCATATTATCAACCTTTGTGTAAAATTTTAACCCGAGACATCGATATATGGCGGCATTACAGTTTTCTGAAGTCTATGAATCGCTGCTTCGTAAACACATAACGCAGCAACGTAACGGTCAGATCATTTGCGCCGCGACCCCCTGTCGCTCCAACCTAACGTGAAGAACTAAAGTTCTGAAAATTTACCCGAATAAATTCAGATCACCAGCACTGCGAATACCAGCTTTGCATAGAATTGTAATGAAGCTTCGGTGGTTCAGTTGTAGAATGCTCGCATGCCACGAGGGCGGACTGGGTTCGATTGCCAGCCGAAGCATAAATCGCTGCTTCGTAAACGAGAAAAAGAGAGACTGAGGAGAGAGCTCACGCGCTCAAGGCACATAACGTAGCCAAGTAACGTAACGTAGCGGTCAGACCTTTTCAGCCGCGACCCCCGGTCGCTTCAACCTAACGTGAAGAAGTAAAGCTCTAAATAGTATAGTATTGAGAACGGTAAGGATTGTTTACCGGTCGACAGCAATGTTGATCATTCTCGAAAATAAGGCGGAGGAGCCATAGTCGTATCATATGGGAATTTCACTGGGGGCACTAATTGAGCACATTAATGCAGCAACTCGCGTAACATTGCCCCCTCCTTAATAGACAGTTCCTCCTGGAACTAACTAGGAAACTGAAACGAGATGACTGTATCGGCAACTGGTTCCCTTGTAACATTTTCCAGTTGCATGGAAGTAACATGCGACCGTCTTCTCTGTTGGCTGTGTCTCCCGTGCTTGGCCACAGACTAGTACCTGCACTTCGGTGTCTCGGAAGATTACTTCTACCATGTTACGGGTTATTCGCCAATCTAAATGCCTACATTCAATCTTGGGCATGGCTAGCCTATGCACGTCCAATTCATGCACATGCTCCCTCAAGCTTCGTAATGCTTCCCAGACATCCTTGTACGTTGATCTTTCGTCGAAGGTGTTTCTCGTCACTAGGTGGAAATTGTAGCGGGAGCCATCTTGCAGCTTCAGAGCTTTACCTGGTACTGGTAACTGGTTTTGCAAACGTCGGGCGCCTCTCTTCTTTATGAACAGAGATGCCAGTCCACGTGCATCGGTTACGCTGGCAGGGATGTTTATTGCCAGTGAGTATTCCTCTGGAACGGTAAGCATGTCTTGTCGTCTCTCAGTGGTGACGCCGAATCTTGCTTTTCCGGTACCACCATAAGCACCCATGAACTCTACAAAAGCAGGATCGGCTACTTCCTGAAGCTGGTTTACTTCCTCA
>CAJUYG010004413.1:0-14498 GCA_910591675.1 Galerucella calmariensis
TTTGACGTGACAAGTGTTTCGTACAGGATCAACATTTGGTCCTTTTGACCACGAGATAATTTTGTTACACTCAGTATATGTATCACAAGAAGTATATAAAGTAATTTTAAACGATGTCACTTGTACTCTACACCCCATTTGAAAGAATAAGGCCTTTTTCAATGTCACTTGTCATCAAAGGATATATGTCACCTGTCTTTGTATGATACACACTATGTTTTGACTCATACTTTTTTGCTGCACCCTGTATATGTTAAAATAATGTTGGGTGTTTTTTTTCCAACGATATGTCATTGCGGTAGTGATCGTTAATATATTTCCAAGGTCACTTGAGATAATTTTGCAACACTCTGTATATGATAAAGAGTAGGTATCATAAGAATTTGTGTTGCTATAATATATTCAGTTAAAGTTCAATAAAATTCTCAAATAGCACTTTGAGTCTTCACATGAATGTAGGAAAAAGAAATGAAAAATGAATTTTATAATATATTATTTATGATGATCAATAACTAAAAAACTTACACATCTTGAAAGGCTAAATCACAAAATTTGATTGAACCGACAAAAGATTAAATTATATAAATGAAAGAAAAACAAAAGAATGAATTAATAATACTAGAATCCGTCAAAATGATCAATATCGCTATCACGATCATATGTTCCCCTAAATCTGTGAGTTCTAGGAGAATTATGAAGTTTCGCAATACAAGAATCTTTACAAATTTTATATGCATTTTGTTCCATAACCCCAAACGATATCTGTAATAATCATCATGCCAGTTATTGTGCAGATTTTAATAGAACCATACATTTATGGTTATGGAATGAGGTAATATAGCGATATTTCTTTTGGTACAGTCCGCAATATAAATGATTAGTTTTTACATGTTTAGTATAATGAATAGGAAGTAGAGGGCGATTACAAAATTCACAGACTATAACTTTTTGGACTTTCTTTAAAATTAATAAATCCATGATGGAGTCCTAACTAGTAGAAACAATCTTCAATAACACCACCTCCACTACCTATAAGATCAAAAGATGACATTAGAAATAAGTACCGGATAAGAACAAGAAGCATACGATTCATTAAAATTTAGTATTGAGCCTAATCATTCTGAAGTGATAAATCCTATATAACTCTATGATTGGTACAGGCACAGCTGCTGAGAAACATGGAGTTGAATATTATATGGATGAAGAAGAAGTGTCTCAAATTTTAGAATTAAATAATTTGATTTTACAACGTATAGCTATATTGGAAAATTTAAATTTTTGTCAATATTATTATAATGTTTTGGATTTCTGTAAAAATGTCGCCTCTGAAAATTTAAATCCTCAACAAATTTTATATGCATTTTGTTCTATTACACCTAATGATATGTTAAACAATGCTCTTAGAGAATTTGTATACTTTTGTAAACTTACAGTTATCAATGATTTAAATAAATAGTTATATATTATTGGTATATGTGTTTTCTTTAGGAAAAAAAAAATAGCTGAAATATTCGAAGATTGAACCTATTTCCTCTTCAATAGCTAGGCTAGGAAAAATGCTCCAACCAATTCGGCTATTTCAGCTATTCTTTATGTAATACACCAAATGTTTGATATTTTATTTCACTGATAAGAGAGAGAGTCTCGATGTGTGACCTTGAACTTACCAAAAAAAAATGCATAAATCGAACCATTTCAATCTTTTTTTCCTAGGGATTTTTCTCATGTTAGTGTCTCCTTCATTGCAGGAAAAATGAAAACAAAAAATAAATTGATTTTTTTTTTTATTTTCGATACACATAAAAGCGATTTAAAAACTACAATTATTTTTATTTATAAAAAAATATTAGATAAAATTAAGACGCAAGTGAATCTTTTTTTTACAGCCACACATTCAAATTAATATATATAGATATAAACTTAAAAAAATTTTTTAAATGACTACATTGAAAAAAATTACTTTAATTATAGAAAAAAACAAAATTATCAAAACTCACATTCGGAATCATCGTTTTCATTAATAGTGTCAATAAAGCGGGTCACCCCCATTTCATGTATATCTGAATTTGGTGTAAGAGGTACAGGATGTAAAGCTGAGTAGCATTGATCACCAGTTTTCAATTCGAAAAGTAATTTTAAAAATTCATTTTGACACCATTTTCTAGACGTTTTATACAAAACAGGCAAATAATCATTTGTAACTCTAAAATGCTGATGATTACGTAAAACGTGAAGATTTATATTTAAATTTGAAGATTCTAAAATAGATGTGAATTGATAATAGCATTGTTGACATAAAGTTAAATTTAAATTTTTAATATAATACTGGTGAAGCCAGACACAAAAGTACTGCTCAGACAAGTCGAAGCATGACCAATAGTCCAATTAAAAACAACGAAAGTGAACCGATTTTTGCTGAGGCGATGTGATGTATGAATTACTATAGATTTTTATCTCAGGAATTTAGTTCTGTACAAATTTTTGAAATTAACTCCCGGGAAGGGGTTGAAAATAGTGGATAAATGTTAAAAATCGCAATATATTGAGAATTAAAGCAAATCCGTTAAAAAGTTTTAGATAAAAGTTGTAGAGAAAAAAATTCTGTTTCTGTAACGTTAAATCGATTTTTTTCTATAAATAACAGGAATGCCGTAAAATGTTAATAAAGTTTTTAACAATTTTCAACCCTCTAATCGACCGCTGGTGGTTACGGCTCCCGCCTTGACAATTACCTCGCAGAAACGATGTGCTTAGCGGTGTTGCAAATGTGCGGACATAAATAGTATCATGTTTCGACATATAATATATATATTATGAAATGTATAGTGAGTAGAAAGAATACGAGTAGTCGAAATAAATAATAAAAATATTTGATACTAATGCAAAATTAAATAAACTAATAGTTCAAACATATATGTGTACATTTGTTTTGCTATGAGGATGTCTCTTATGTTTTACAAAGAATATATTATATTATTTAGGTTAAACATCACAATAAATAGGTATTACACATTTGACACATTAAGTATAATATAGATTGAGTTTTAAATATAAATATAATGGATAACTTCCAGTAGTATATAGTATATACAGGGTGTCCCACGACGATTAAGACAAGTAATATATCAGAATTGGGCAGTAGTAGAAAATTATAATTTTGGGGGTATGAATTAGAGCAAATGCTTCATCTTTTCTTGTTATTGTGTTACCCAATGAGTTATTTGTTTTTGGTCACGTGACGTCGCATTCAAAATTATTAATGGAACACCCTATATGTTTTCGTGATTTTCGATTCTCCTTGAAGTGCTGATTTCGTAGAAACCACATTCTTGGGGTCTAAATTAAATATTTACAGAGATACAGGGTGTTAAAAATCACCTATTTTTCAACTTTAGGTCATTGTTTTGTGAAAACTGCTCAATATTTGGCAAAACGGCTTACATCTCCCTATCCTAACTTTTCAAGGAGGCTACTCAATGGTGCTGAAGAAAATTTAATACAGGATGGTCGAAAAAAATCAGAATGTGGTAAACTTTTGACCATCCTATATCAATTTTTCTATAGCAGCATCGAGTAGATCTTGAAAAAATAGGATAGGAAGATTTACAAAACAATGACCTAAAGTTGAAAAATAGGTGATTTTTATATCTCTGTAAATATTTAATTCAGACCCCAAGAATATGGTTTCTACGAAATCAGCACTTCAAGGAGAATCGAAAATCACGAAAACATATAGGGTGTTCCATTAATAATTTTGAATGCGACGTCACGTGACCAAAAACAAATAACTCATTGGGTAACACAATAACAAAAAAAGATGAAGCATTTGCTCTAATTCATACCCCCAAAATTATAATTATCTACTACTGCCCAATTCTGATATATTACTTGTCTTAATCGTCGTGGGACACCCTGTATTTAATAACAAATGTTTGTACTTTCTTCGCAATTTACAATATCATCATTCTGCTTTCTTAAGAATAAGTATAAATGCCACAAGGAACATACAGAAGATATCATCATTCTGATGTGTCCTCTTCATTATCTTGAAAATCTTGCTCATCGTAGCTGTCGACGTCATTATCCTCGGAAGAATATATTCTAACTTGTTGTATATTGGTACAGCTAATACCGCTGCAATTTTTGCAATATCTTGAACATGAGATGCCAGATTTCTTACATTTGCAGCGACTGCTGCTACAGTTGGTTGTGCAGCCACAGGAAACCTATACAAATACAACCATAAAAAAATTTAATATAAAGCCAAATTAAGAGGAGGTAGTACCTTGCAATATAATATTATCGTGGAATAACATCAACATTTTTGAATTACGGTATTTTTTGCCAACGTAAAATCGTCCACATGTAAATTTTATTAAATTTTGTAAATTGATTTCTTTAAAAACTCGCAAAACATCGACTGGGTAGTTGCTCCTCTTTTTCCATGAAAAATGTCAATAAATGTAAACCTACAGTGTGACCCATTTTAGATGAAAACAAACCCATCCTTTGAAGGAATTCAGATTGAAACTTTTGTACATCCATGCAAGTATATTGATAATATTTTTCAAGATATCCTACTAATTTTTAAACAGTGGTCCACTAACTTGTATAGCCGGACAAAAGTTCAAATTTGAATTTATTCAAATAAGGAACATATCTTATCTTAAATGCGACAAACTGTATTACTTATGCAAAAAAATAAGCTCACCACATTTAGAAGCTCATCTGGTGCTAAGTTTTGCTGTGTCATAACTGGTAATAAAAGAAGAGCTGTTCGTTGCCAACCCCAATCTTCTGGTCTCAACATCCTTCCAAGCCAGGTTTGCATTTGAAAATAAACACGTTTGACGTGCTCTTCTAACGCTGCTGCAGTTGGAGGTAGCGAACTTAATCGCATTACAGTGGTGTTAGAAATTGTCGAGGTCTCGTATTTTGTATAGCGAGCAAGACCAAGAGATATCGTGTTATCTTCAATAGCATACAAATCAAAAATAATTGTTTTTGCTACTTCTTGTAATTGGGCTACCGAACTATCAGGGTTATAAAAAACTTGACAAAGCTGACGCAATTCTCCGTTCTTTTCTAATCTATTTATCAATTTTTTTTTGCCCTTCCCATATAAACTGCTGGTCGTATCACATCCAACAAATGCATGCGCAAATAATAAAAATTCACGCAAATTATTGTTATCTTCTGTACAATATAATGTTATACTTTTTGGAGTAATTTTTTTGAAAAATATTGGCTTTCTGTCGTCGCTCAATGCTATAAGGAGCACAAATACATCCGTATCATTTGCTACAACTGCCACTGGACCGTCAAACAAATTATTTACTTCCATAGCTGTTTTCACAATTAAAGTATCCGCATCTTCTTCAGCCACTTTCACCTGTATACCTTTTTCAATGAGGAATGCTGACAAAAGTTTAACAAACTGGAATTTGTTAGCAGTATTTGAGAAAAATTTGGCTTGTTTTATTGTAACCAAATTATGGTCTGATATTTCAATATCGGCAGCAAAACTTTTCTCTTTACGTCGATATCTCTCGTAAGATTTAGTGCCGATACAGTCACTACTATATCCATCAAATACGACATGCGCACTGCCTCGATAATGCGATATAATGTGAGTGTGGTATCTCTCAAATAGGTCCCGGTAAGTTGATCCATGGGGCCAGCTCACGTTATGTAATAAAAAGCCACCATCAATAATATACGTAAAATTACATGAAAAGGCCTCTAAACTCATTTGGCGCGGCAGGGTGTAAGCTTTAAATATTTTGTATAATTCGGCTTTCGAAGTTTTGCGCATAAATCCATTTTCGTCGAATAGTGCCAATGGGAAGGGAGACAGCTCATAATTAAAAGCATTCTGTGATTTTTGTACATCACCTTTGAACAATACTGATATCCGATGAAATAATTGTGTCGTGTCAACCTTTATGCAAGATGCTCCTCCTACATGCATACTTGATTTTGCGGATTCCAAATTTTTTACCCTATTTTTCATCGAAAGGGAAATATCTTTAGCATTTTTTCCCACCATGGTCTGCATTAGGACCTCTCCTCTTTCAATCGCTCTGTGACAATTGATTTCAGGACCACCAGCTACCCCTGTCGATAAGGAAATCAAATTGGGCCGTTGTTCGAAGGGTTTATGCTTATTTATCCAAAATCTAAACTTTTTCAGGTCTTCCTCATCTCGTTTTTGCCTCGAAGAGCTGAGATCTTTATGTTGCTCACTTGACGAAGTGGTTATGTCAAAATACTCTTCCACTGATGACATGACACTGAATATTGTAGGCATGGTTAGTAAATAACGAGCGACTACCTTTGACGTGACTCCTCTTCCGTGCTTCAAATCAGTTCCAAAGTATCTATTCAACGTTTGTTCAATCGTCATGTCGGTCCATACCCCTGCCCAAGTTTTATCCGACCTTCGAACAGTGAAACAACCTTTTGCAAATAAGTCATATGTTTCATTGTCTACAAGATCAGTTTCTAATTTGACCATATCCTCTAGGTACAATTGTGCACTTTTGGCATACGACAGGTGTCCAGCTGCATGAAAAACTGGTAACATTTTTTTAATACTTTGAAGATGCAGCCTCCAATCACCTAATCTTTCGGCCTCTATAAACTGTAATGCGATTACAATGAGTTCAAAATATTGTATCCATAACTGTGCCGTTGGTCCATTATTCTTTAACCTGTTTAACTCTGAAATCAAATCATCTGTCATCTCGGCCACAGTGGGATTCATTCGACAATGTTTAATTGTGGGTCGTTCCGGAGAGTCGGTATGCCAATTTTTCAGAAATGAATCCAGAAAAGTTTTATATTCATTAGATTTGTCACTTTCTACATTATTACAAATTTCAATTCCGAGAGCAGTTAAGGTTAAAATATGTGCTCGTATTGCCCTAGAGTATGCATGGCCACTAAGCATATGTTTAACAGATTGTGGTGCATATACTGTTGACCAAAGACTGTCGAGACCGCTTCCATTCATTATATATCCTATAGCGCCAAGATAAGACATCAAACAATGAAACCCACCAAGCCGCACTACTACATTATTTAATTTTCCATGCTCTTGAGACTCTGCGACAATGGTACGTGCTTTGTGGTACAATGGCTGATCAAATGTAACAAAACACACTTTTTGTTTGAGTTTCTTAGCCTCAGCTAGAGCGTAATGTAATGCTGTGTTAATTGTAGTCGGTTTTGACGGTGGCTCCCTAATAAATGGTAAACATATAACTCTTGATACCAAAGGCATTTCGTCTTCACATAAAACTTCCATGAAACCCGACCAACTGGGCAATTTTGAATTATTTAATGCCTTGGCCCATAAATGCAGAGCGTATGCTGACGGTAATGGTACTGAAGTTGACAGCGCTAGTTTTGTAGTGTCACTATACGTAACCATCTCCAATCCTTTTGCATTTAAATAGGAATAAGGTATCGCTTTGATACTGCTCTTTGTTCCAACTGCTTCAGATGTAGCAGAATTATATTTCTTCACTCTCTCAATACGACCTTCATATGATACGTTATCGTCAGGCGTGTAAATTGCAATACCACCCAGACAATGGAACGTGTCGTGGCCATCCAGAGTATTAACATTATGGTCTGTATTGTCAAACACGTGTTGAACGTGCACTCCTTCTTCAATTTTAATTTTTGGTGGATTTAAGACAATGGACGTTTCAAATTGCACCAAATGATAGTATGAAACACAGATGCCCATCCTATTTAAAAGATCAATCACTTGTTTTGAGCCTGTCTTTCTGTAGATATAAGTACCAACAGCTAGCTGAAGCGTGGATATAAATGTCTGCCTACGAACAGATGATATTATAGCATGACCGATGGTGGAACGCCTCATTTTAAAGCTATCTTCATGTTCTTTTTGTTCGCCTTCTAATAATTTTTCCAAAAAAGTTGAAAGTGATTCAGGAATATCATTTTCCACATCATTGAGAAAGTTAATGCCTGATGGGTAGCTGTCGTTCGAATAATCATGGTTTTTAATATCTTTTTTCAACAATTCCGCTGCGACGTTTAAGACTGTCTGTTTCTCTGGTTCGAGAAGATCCTCCCCCCTATAATATTTCTTACACATATCCCCAAAATCATAATATTTGTAGCGAATAATTGTTGACTTCCCACGTTCCTGTTGAATGTAGATATCCGATCCATATTTTTCTCTTAATTTGTTATAGAGCAGAGTGTTGGACAAGCAATGATCTTCCATTTGTTTGGTTAATTCAGCTAAAGTAAACTCAAATTTTTGACTTTGTTCAATATAGTCACACACCTTTTGAAAGGCAGTACTGTTCAAAGTTGTTGCAGGTGATTTGGTACGTTCAGCTTGAACAATTTGGAGGAAGTGATTACTACATTTTATGTGATACCGTGCCCCTTCTTTTACTAGTGAAGTAATGTTACCTAATCTGAGAAACACGTCTTTTCCCAATTGATCAGTTCGGCGATTAGCAGCATTAATTACGCGATCTTTATAAGATTCCTTCTGTACTACCCTCATTAGATGTCGATTGCGACGAGAATCACAAATATTTCCGCAATAAAAGCATAAAGATTTAAAATCGAAAGAATCACAACCACTCGCAGAACTTGAGGGCCTCTCTGATGTAGGTAATTTGGGTTGATTTATTACCGTCTCCATTATAACTGTATTTAAAATAAAAAAGTGATAATGAATGTGTAATAAGCATTAAAAACATTTAAATATTTCGGTTTAACGACAAACAATATAAGTACATCGGACACCCTCTTTTAATAGTTGTAGACAAAAAGAAAGAAAAAAAATAAAATTCGAAATCTAATTTAACAGACGAGATGTTTGATGTATGTAGGTATATATTTAAAAAAAAATTAATAGCTCCTATAAAAAAATAAACTCAATTTTTTTATCACCAAAAAACAACCAATCCAAACAGATTACTTTAAAATAACATATTATGAAGCCGCTCATCGGAAATTGTTTTTCTCAATACAGTTCTTTGATCAAAATTTTAATTTTTTATATTTATAAATGTCTGAAATATTTTCATTTTATTTTATAGTCCAAAACAAGTGTAATACAGTGTATAAGTTAAACAAAAAATATACTAATTTACGTATACCCTACAAATCATAATTAGTTTTATTGTTACTTACCAAAAAATTAACAAGATAATTGTCCTCAATTTTCACACTGTATACGTATACCTAACTATTGTACATTTATTCAAATGATTGCACTACGTTAATTTATGTAGGACTTGAATTTTAGTGTTCATTAAAAATAACAATTTTAATCAGACAACTTAATTTAACAATAACCACCACACAGTTAGGGAAAAATAGTTCAACTTATTCCGACGGACACTAATAAACAGACTGTATATCTATATCTTTAGTTTTTATTTATCTTCGACAACCCACAAACATAAACAAACATGCATCCCTCTCCTCATAGCATTACTATCTTCTACTCGACACAAGGGTCGTGAGAACAGGTTGATAATGCTAAAACCGAGTTATTATGTAAATTTTTTTTGGTAAAATTAACTTCCCATAACATATTTGTCATAAATCACGAAATCTCACAATTTTTAGTGGCGCTGACAAGAAATATATTGGGAAACATTTGTGTTTATAATAAATAGTGTAAGTTTATGCTATGAACTCTTGAAAAATAAAACAAGGCATTATGTTTCTAAGATAATGAAAAAACAATAAATTATATTTAACATACAATCACATACAAACAAAAAACAAAGTCATCAACTTACCTTACATACGATTTATATCAATAATTTTCATTTATTAATAACTAGTGAAAATTCATAAATACAATTGAAAATGACGACGCTTATAATTTTCCAGGACAAAAAGTAAGCCTGGCATCATGGCAATCTGACGAGCACGTGCGAATATGGAACAGAGGTAAATGCGCCATGGGTCAGTTTTAGGAAAGAGGAAGTATAAAAGTTTCAATTCACTTTAATGACTTTCCTGTTATTTAAGGAAAAAAATCGATTTAACGTTACAGAAGCAGAATTTTTTTCTCTACAACTTTTAACTAAAACTTTTTAACAGAATTGCTTCAATTCTCAATATATTGCGATTTTTAACATTTATTCACGACTTTCAACCCCTTCCCGGGGGTTAATCTCAAAAATTTGTTCAGAACTAAATTCCTGAGATAGAAATCTATAGTAATTCATACATCACATCGCCTCAGCAAAAATCGGTTCACTTTCGTTGTTTTTAATTGGACTACAACTGGGGCTTACGAGTAGTGTATTTCGCATTTTGGGGTTCACATATCTCATTCCACAAGCGTGTTCCCAGTCACAATACTCATCGCCCTTGTACGTATTTTTTGCGATCTGACTCAATGCAGTCCACCGGTACTCTGCATAATTTTTGATAATTTTCAACAATAAATTTTGAGGTATATGTATATCTATTATAAATTGTAAAATTGATGTAGTGTTTTCGCAGATAGTCTTGATACAAATATCTTGGAGTGTACTGGTCATGTTATACCTAAAAAAAATTATTCTCGGTTACTATAGTGCCCCCAAGGTAGAGTATCAAAAGTCCCCGGAATTAATTGCCGCTTATCGTCATGTGGACTTAGACCAGTTTTTGTTTGTTCGATGCTAAATACTTGATGTAAATATGATTGAATACAACGCTGGCTTATTGTTTGTTCTTTAAAATTAGTTAAACATTTCACATAATCCTCAAAACCTATTCTATTTTTCACTACATTATACTTTACCCCCTTCAATTTTTTAACCACTCCTAGCGTTTTTATTTTAAACTTGATTCGGTCTTTATCGAGTTTCTTTTGTTCTAAATACTGTCGTCTCTTTGCCCTTTCCTCCCCATCTACGTCCAATTTATAAGTGTACATTTTCGATCTTAGTCCTACAAAGTGGGTCATAACTTTACCTTTTGATTCATCTTTCATAACACCTAAAACTTTTTTATTCACCTGTGGAATATTATATTGATTATCACTTGGATAATCTGAAGTGTCAAATTATCAATAATAAATTAAAATGGTGTTCTAATTTAGTTTGAGTTAATCTTGCCGGTACCACGGTATAAAATTCTTTTTCGTTTAATTCTAAAGCATACACGTTAACGGAAATATTGTTTAATTTTTCGATTTTGGAAATTTTACATAACGGCATGGGAGCATCTAAATCCTCTGCATTTAATACCGTGCTATAAAATGGATATGAAGAAGTTATATTGATGTGTGTATTTTTCGGATAAAGGCCTGCTACAATCGACCAATAGAAACAGGCTTGATCTGTATTTTTGATGTTTATGCATGCATTTTTATTAAGTATTTGTTTTGGTAATGGAATGAAAGATGAACCGTTACCTATCTCAAACTTATTAATATTTACTTCTAAAGAGACAACTTTATTTAGGGCATAACAAGAATCCCTTTCTTGGAACTCAGATAGTTTTTGAAAAATTTTATCTTTTACGTTATCAAAAAACCAACGCTCTAAATCGGTAGATACATCAAGTATTGCATTTTTCGTATTGAAATATTTTAAGTCTAAAATTTCATCGTCCTCAGTTTTGTTTTCATTTTTTTTTTATAAATTCTCCGCAAAAACAAGTATTAACTTTCATCATATGAAACGATCTAAATTGTTTAGAAATTTCCATTTTAAATATTATTAAAGCATCTTCCAAAAATGTACCCAAGTCTTTATGAGCTAAATTTATTATTAACCCTGTTTTGATTCTACTTTTAAAGCTCGAAGCTACATTTTCCCACTTAACCCTGTTTTGCAATTTTCTATTGTTGAGCCCTAAACCAATGTGTCTTTTTTCAATTAAATTTTTAAAATGTTTAAAATGACCAATGTTTGTTTGAAGTTTTCTCAAAGTACCTATAGTTGTATCTTTAGTCCTCGAACGAATAGCTTTATTGCAAATTCGAATATGTTTTTTAAGCCGTTTTAGCCAGATTTCTTTATCTTTTTCAGTAAATTTATCGAATATAATTTTTTCAATTTTCTTATAACCAACAAAAAATCTTTTGACTTTTTAGCAATTTCTTCAACACTTTCAGAATGCATGGCCATAAAAAATAAGAATCACTTACCCGTATTCTAAGCCTTATTCTCAACAATTGCGAAAGAATTAGCAGGCGATGGTTTTCCTACGTCGACCGTTCCTTTAAATATTATTGAGTACTTTCCGGAAGAAAAATATTTAATGCTCTCCCTGTATTGGTCTGTGACACGGGCTGGAAGGAATGTAACAGCTTCTTCTAAATCTAGTAGGACGCAGTCTCCAAATCTGCTTTTAACTATTTTAGCGGCATATATTTTCTGCGGCTCATCAAGTGGCAAAGCGCTCAATTTTATTTTTGGTTTTCGCTCTGCAATATTACAATTTTCGTTTATTTTTTTTAGATCCATCTACAAAAGTAAAAGAAAAACATGTTACCATTTTAAAATTATTCAAATTAAATAATGATAACAAAAAAAAAAATACTCAACTAGCGCAAAAATGTTTTATAAAAAAAAAATTTCTATTGAAAAATAAAAATTGAGATATTTTTGAGATACAAGAAATTATTAATGCATCAATGTGGAAAAAATAAAAAAAGATGAAATTCAAAAATAAACTTACTTTTTAATAGTTCATCTACCATTTTAAAAATTATTCAAATTAATTTATGATAACAAAAAAATTACTCAACTAGCGCAAAAATATTTTATAAAAAAAAATTTCTATTGAAAAATAAAAATTGAGATATTTTTCAGATACAAAAAAATTATTAATGCATCAATGTGAAAAAAATAAAAAAAGATGAAATTCAAAAATATTCAAAAATAAACTTACTTTTTAATATTTTAAGGTACCACACTCACACAAACTATTAATAATTGACGTCTATTAACTGCGACTGGCTTTTGAAAAGTGAGCTCTCTGGACTTCGCTAATTAATAAATAACGCGCCTAAATGAACAAACAAAAAAATATGATTGGTTCCCCTCCGACAGATTCTTAGAGTGATAATGCAAGAAAATATGCTTTTCCAAACTAACCGCACGGTAAGAGATTTCCTGCATTTACAGGTTTTGTGTTTTGAATATCGAGAATTAGCAAAAACGTATTTCCTGTTTGCTAATCGGCACATGCTGCTACACAGTATTATCCATTTTTCGATATTCAGCATAGACGTGTTAACACATACATATTACAAAATAATATTTAATTGCAATCAATTTCCTGATATGAACCTGAGCCACATGACCTGGTACTTAGGTCGATCAACTTATAAATTAATTTATGCCATTTTAAGTTTTTAATTTCTTAAAACAATATGATATAAAATTGTTATAAGTATTATTAGAAAAACATCCTGTATATTCATCAACTTTTATATTACATGAAGATTGGAATTTTCGTTTTACAATTTTTAAAATAAAATATTGGAAAGCAAGTTATTGCATGCCGCAGACTACATTTACGTTCGAGGACAAGAAAAAGCCGAGTTTCTGCAAAGGAAATGTCACATTTTCGGTATTTTTCCACATATTGATGTTTGCAAATTTGATGGTACACCCTATGAAACTGTTTGACGTGTATCATTCAACGTGTCACGTGACGTTTCGACGTGTGTCATTTGACCTGACGTTCCATTCAAATCGGATGAAGCTAGGTGCTAGTGCCTTTATGGTAGCGTTGCATGTCACTGGAGTATATTCATGTACCGAAAGAAATGTACAACGCCTCCGCCACTGGTTTCCAAATACTGTATTACCATTATAAATAAAGTTTTTTTAAAAAACATGGGTTTTATTGAAACACTCTGTATATTCATCAACTTTTATATTACATGAAGATTGGAATTTTCGTTTTACAATTTTCAAGATAATTTTCAAAATTAAAACAAATACAGCCACTAATATTACACATGACATGGCGTAAACGTTATTAATTTCATTTTCTATATCCTTTTCTGTTCTGTTGAACCTGGTGTAGGTTGAATACGTCTTAACGGATAAGTAGTTTGCGGCAGTCTACGGGCTTGGACCTCTTCAGACAACCAGTGAAGACTGCTCCACGTCACTTTCTTATCAGATAAACTAAGATTCTCCATTTGTTTCATAACCCCACTTTTATCTTTATGGAAAGCAATATCTTTCTTTAATTCACCAATGCCATTAATAAACTCTTCAATTCGACGTCTGTACTCTTCTGAAGACATATTACGAAAGAGAACATACGTAGAACCGTTTGATGATCGTTTAACGACGTGTCGTTTGACGTGACGTTTGACATAACGATGTGACGTTTGACGTGATGTTTGATGTAACAACATGACGTTTGACGTAACAACCTAACCCAAAGAGTTACTTTTAAGTCCCCCGGTAGAAACCAAATGCGCGCCGCCTTATCATCCAAACGGATCTTTCTCGACTACGTCACAT
>CAJUYG010004414.1:0-16849 GCA_910591675.1 Galerucella calmariensis
GCCATTTAGCGACCTCGCCTCCCTAACTACCACACATGAAGAAATGGCGTAAATTTCCGCCTGATATGCGGTTGCATAGGATCCTAGAGAGATTCAAAGAAAATTCTGCATCCGTATATTCTACACCAGAGCCTGAGAATGTTTTGAGCCAACTATCCAAATAGTTGTTTGTCCTCAGGGCGGCTGTCATTATTATCAACTTGTCAGTTAGTGGACATGCCATATACCTAGGTAGTATTTAGTCCATCTTTCATTATTTTAGTTTGTTCCAACAAGCACCTTCTGATTAGTACGTGAACGTTCGTGAACTTATTTATGTCCGAATCAAACGTTCGAGAACCTGTACGTGAATAAATCCATGAACATCCTACTCTATGCATTGTTGGAACGATTCTACGACTCATTTTTAAACTGTTACCATTTTCAGGAACTTGTAATAAAGTTCCTGAAAATTCCACGTTTTATTTATGTATGATTTATGTTTATTTACTATTAACTAACTTTAAAACATCAACTGACAGTTTGGACGAACGGTTCTACATCCAAATCTTTGATGAAAATGATCGTTCGCCGACACGTTCATGAACGTGTCCAGTTTTTGTTGGAACGCATTTTTATCAGTCCGTGGAATTGTCGGAACATTCGACATTGCCACATTTAACTATGAAAAAACTGAAGTGCTTACTATGTAGTGATAATGATTAGAAAAGGGTCTTTTTATTATCAACAATATTAAAAATATGATTAAACGATAATTTTATAATGTACTTGTCACCTACGGTCACCTATGGAACGGTAGTCTGGTGGAGAAGGACAGAAGTGTCCTCAGTAGAGAACAAATTGGCTACAATCCAAAGACAAGCTCTCCTCGGTATTACCGGGGCAATGAACAGCACGGGCACGTCATCAATGGAAGCCCTTATAGGCCTCCCTCCTCTGGAACTTTTTGTTAGGGCAGAGGCGATGATGGCGATTCTTAGACTGAAATCGGGAGACATGTGGACCCCGAACAATGTACGTGGGGGACATACTGATATAACTGGGACAATACTAGACGAACCAAACTTTCAGATGGGTCTGGATAGTATGATACCAGAGAATATATTCACTGAGCGAGTGAATATTATCATTCCATCTAGGCAACAGGTGATGCACTCGGGAAATCCCGGGGATATCAGCTGGTTCACTGATGGATCTAAAACTAACCATGGCACTGGGGCTGGTATAAATGGACCTAGGAAGAAAATGTTCTTCAGCCTTGGTAGATACACGTCTGTATTCCAGGCAGAAACAATTGCTGCTATAGCCTGTATTGATGAAAATATCAAGAGGGGTTATACCGGACAAAGAATAAAAATATTCACTGATAGCCAGGCATTGCTGAAGGCTATCAACAATCCTACCACGAAATCTAGACTGGTTAAAAACTGCAAAGAGTCCCTTAATAAGCTGGCAAGAGACAACATAGTGTCTCCAGTATGGGTGCCGGGACATGAAGGGACTGCTGGTAATGAATTGGCGGACCAGCTAGCTAAACAAGGCTCTAAAGGAGACTTTATAGGTCCGGAACCGTTCTGTGGAATCACAAAGGATTACATAAAAGAGGGGAAATCCGGAACTGGCTAGACAAAGAACACCAAATTAAATGGAGGTTGACAGAAGGTCATCTTCACACAAAAAGTCTACTGAAAAAGGTAAACAAAGAACTCTCAACCAGTTTATTGAAACTGAGCAAGAGACACTTGAAGACAGTAACCGACCTGGTTACTGGACATTGCACTCTAAGGAAACATTTGTACAGAATGGGAATAGTCAGTGAACCTTTCTGTAGGAAGTGCGAACTAAGGGATGAAACACCTATTCATATATTCTGCTCATGTAAGAACTTAGAAGGACTCAGACAGAAGCATTTTGGAAAGGAAACTATACAACCATCAGAACTACTTAAAATCCCCCCAAATAAGCTAGTGGCCTATATAGAGGACACGAAACTTTTGGAGTGGAAGTAGATAACATTGGGAATGGTACAATGACTTAGGTCAAGTGCCCGGGCTGTTGAGCACAACCCAAACGTTTGAATGAATGAATGAATGAATGAATAATGTACTTGTTTCCTTGGATTTATTCTATGAACATTATTTATTCAATTTATGAATATTTGAAGATGAACACTTTTCCAAATATGTTATGGGCTTTTTGAAGCTCTGGCAGCGTTGTACGAAAACCATAATGACCACACCCTCCGAATTACATAATTGGTGATTTGTATCGACCCAGCTGACTTCTTATTGGCAAGCGCGTGCGTGAGATCTTCCCTCTCACTTCGTCAGTTGACTGATATTGATTTATCCAGTGGCGTTGGTATTGTCAGTTACCTTTGTATTTTCAGTTTTACTTGGTAAAATAGGTACCGTACGCCATTTGTACGTTTGACAGATAGGCGCCATGTTTTTCCTCGCCTCTTACCGATCCCGTATAGCTTCAGATAAACTTGCCAAACTATATGTCCATGCAATAAACTATATACTTAGGTTAGGTTTATCGTGGCTCAAACCAAATAAATTGAGCTTCTTAACAAATCCGTTGTTGAATAATTTTCAAGGACTGAGGGCAAGAGGGAGACAAATGTCTTTTCTCTATTATAATAAAATTTTAATTCAAATTTCCCTACTATTCGTATTGTAACCCCATATTCTCTCACGTTATGATAATCGGGTAATGTAAATTGCTTTATACTAACTTTGTTTTTGTATCCAAAGTAAATTATGTACCTATATTTTCTCTTATCTTTAACCGTAACGACGCTTATTTGGTTTTGTTTTGTCGAAACCCTTTTAAAATATAATACGGTCCTGCTTATGCTTCTTTAATTATTTTAAAGTGTAGTATATCACGTTCATCTCCGATTTATATTCCAATTTTTTGCGAATACAAATAGACGGTTTCCCACAAATGGGCTCTTTCCGCAAAAACGGCCATTAGAGATGATCATCTAATAAACCTAAAAAACAGAATGGGGTATTCGGATACTATAGTAGATCTTGGAATATTATTATATTTCTTATTTATGTGATAAACTGGGTGATATCTCAGTCGAGTTATACATATATTATAAAAATGGAAAATAACAAAAATTCAGATAGCTTTGTGGCGGATCTAGGATTTTTGGAACCATACCATTTATCATTTTTGAAGCTCTCACTATCACTTTCATGCTTTTTCTCAATCACAAACAGTAATGAAATTTTAAATTTATTTATAAGAATATGTAACAAGGAGTCGAAATAATTGTATAAGAACCAAAAAAAAATATGAAATGTGTTATAAAAAGTTGGGGAAAGTTGGTGTACCAACATATCAAGTTCAAGTATAATAAAATTCACTAGATCGAGGTGAACAAACCCCTAATCTGCTGCAGCGCTATATTTCGTTGCGTGCCTTGGAATAATTGCCCCTTTTATACACATGCAGTGGTTCAACAAAAATGAAATATAACTCACAAATTGAATTCAATAACCCAACGAATCAATTGGGAACTTGAAATTTATCATAGTGTTCATCAGTACCTACCTAGCAAACTTTGACTTCGTTTTCTGGGATTCTGATGACTGCTTATACAGTGTGGAAACCACTTATGGAATAAAATTCTTTATGTCATTATTTTAAAAAATTATAAAAAATGCCGAGACACGTCAACCTTTGAACTGAGTTGTGGGTTATGTGAACATAAATTCAAATGTACAGGGTGATTCACGTAAGTCTGCCATAGTCGGTGTTGTTTTTTTAATGAAACATCCTGTATATTTGCATATTTTTGAAATCGTTTTAATGAACAGATTCCATCAAACTAAATAATTTATGGTCAATTATGTATTATACAGGGTGAAATTTTAAAATTAATAATTTATTACACGAAATATTAGTACTTTTTTAAATTAGCTTAATATAGATTTATCAAAAATCTAGACTAACTAATTATTAGACCTATTTGTATATTAAACAAAACCTGCTACGCCCATGAATAAAAATTGCCTAAAAACGCCAATAATTAGACAAAATCGGTAAATAATGTGGATTGTTTTCTATTCTGCCAGTTGTTAATGTGTTGACAGTTTATACTGAAAAAGTAAAATATTTGTCAAACACTCTTTCCTTGTCGAGATAGCAATGAAATATTTAACTGAGACTTACCGAATTGAGATTTTAATGATGATCGGGTACGGGGATAACTGCAGAAGTCAAGTTGAAGTGGCGAACTTATTCAATCACAGGTACCCCGAATCGCCTAATATTTCACAAAGTACTAGGTCTAAAATTCATGCACAATTCAGAGAACTTGGACATGTCAAACCATTGAAAAGAAAACCACACTTCGTTGAAGATGATGTAAAAGTGGATATTTTGTTAAGTGTCGAAGAGAATCCAATTTCAAGTACACGTCAAATTGCCCGTGAAAATAATGTTAGTCATACAACTGTTCTAAGATATCTTCATAAAGGAAAACTTCATCCCTACAAATTAACTTTGGTGCAGGAGTTAACAGAAGACGATACACATCGTAGAATGGATTTCTGCGAAAGATTGATGAATAAGCTGAACAGAAATGAGATAGCTCTTGGTACCATTCTTTTTTCTGACGAATCAACATTCACATTGAATGGAGAGGTAAGCCGACAGAACTGTAGATATTGGTCAGCAGAGAATCCTAATTGGATGCGTGGGACACATACTCAGTACCCTCGAAAGGTGAACGTTTGGGCCGGTATCATAGGCGACCATATTATTGGTCCTATAGATGGAAATTTGACAGCTGAAAAATATTCAAATATGCTTAGAAATGGAGTTATTCCTGCGTTGGCTCAACGCAATAGATCCTAGCTTACCGAATGAAAATGTTTGGTTCCAGCAAGACGGGGCAACACCCATTATGCTTTAATGGTAAGAACTTATTTAGATGAAATCTTCCCCAATAAATGGATTGGACGAAGAGGTACTATTGAGTGGCCAACTAGATCGCCAGACCTTACGCCGTTAGATTTTTTTCTGTGGGGTTATCTCAAGAACAAAGTATATGCAACACAACCAACTAGCATTGTAGACCTCAAAGACAGGATAACTACAGAAATACGGAATATGCCACCTCAAACTTTAAACAAAGTTAAGGAAGAGTTCTATAGGAGACTGTGCTATTGCCAACAACTCGGTGGAGAACATTTTGAGCATTTATTTCAATTTATTAAAATCAAATACATCAGGTATTTTATGTATGTGTTCAATAACTGTAAATATAAAAATTTCACCCTGTATAATTCATAATTGACTATACATTATTTAGTTTGTTGGAATCGGTTCATTAAGAGGATTTCAAAGATATGCAAATATACAGGGTGTTTCATTAAAAAAAAACAACACCGACTATGGCATACTTGCGTGAATCACCCTGTACATCAACATTCATGTTCACATAACGCACAACTCAATTCAAAAGTTGACGTTTCTCGGCATTTTTTATAATTGTTTAAAATAATGATATATAAAGAATTTTATTCCATAAGTGGTTTCCACACTGTATATGGTCTATTGAACTATTACTCTTATACTGTTGACTGCTGCAAACCGCATCACAAAATTATTGTTAATGTTCATGAAATGAGCAGCGATTGTAAAGAATATATAAGTCAAGAAAACATTTTTGTATTCTGTGTAAAATTTTTATTTTAAAATTGCAAAGCGCATATATAAACAATTTGCTCATTTTGAAATTTCCAAAATTTCGAATTAGGCCAGTCGGTATGGGTCATTTTAGACCAGAAGTACAAGTAATTAGCAATACGGCTGATTTTTTTATAAGTACCTTGAAGTATGTAGATTTATATGAAAAAAAGTTTACCAGTCCATCGATTTCCCATATTGGAAAAAACAAATCGAAAAACTCATTTTTTCGAAATTTTTCAATATTTCACGCTGGGAGGAAGGTGGAGAAGAATAAGGAATACCACCGTGTAGGGGAAGTGTTTCGGAAAACTAAAAATATGTTCCACATCCGCGCGACTCTGCTGCACGGCGGAAAAAAATATAAATATTCAATCGGAATTTTTTTTTTCAATCTTTGGTGAGAGTTGAGGTTGTAAATAATAAATAGAAGGTGATAAATCAATTTTTACATATTTTTATTGGAAAAAGGTATGAAAAAAATTATATCTTGAAATTATAATATTAATCATCTTTTATACATTTTCACCATAATACACTTTGTTATTTGAATATTAATCTTTATATCACATGAGTATCAAATTTTATTTTGAAAAAATAAAGAAGATTCCTACCCGAATCTATAAAAATTGCTATTTTCGCTTATAATACAAAAAAATCATTGAATCCAAAAATGTATGTGAATTAATTAACTTTGTAATTATATATTCTTGATCTTAGAAGTTTCCTCAACATTTCTTAGCAAACCCCATTGAAATTACTCCAGTTACAGTTACAGTATTTCATGTATATATATTTTTTCTTGTATATTCAAGATTCCTAAAATTTACAAAATAATGAAAAGTGCCGTATTTCGTAATTGGGAAAAGTTAATTATCCGTACATTTTATCCATGGAACAGACCTCCTAAATAATAGTTTCCATCCTTCGAAAAATTGTTTCAATGCCACCTTATTATACAGGGTGAATCACCTAACCAACGGGATGGAGGTTTATAGCGAAACGGTGAAAGTTTTAAAATATTTTTCACGTTAGCAGTTTGTACATTCATAAAGGCTACATTTCAAAATTATTTTGAAATATACAGGATGTTCCAATAAAGTGTGGCGTATCAAAGTTATATTTTTTCCTATGGGACACCCTATATTTTATTGCATAATCTGATTTCCCCTAAAAAATAAAGAACTTCTTCATAATCGTTTCCTATACCTAAATACAGAGGGTTCCGAGTTATGCTGACTTTTAAAAATATGAGCATTTCGAAAAAAATTAATAACTCATTGATATAACAAATTCTAGCAAATTTTCTCTTACATCTCAATAGTTGGATATTTGTTGAATGTATTTCACGATTGACTACTAAATATCTATTCACAGGGTGTTCAGAATTTTCAGTTTAATTATTACATCCTTCAATGGGTAATATCGGGCTTAATTTGAATGGAACACCCTGTATTTTGATAATTCACCATACTCAAAAAAATGTCCTCTTTCGAATGGTATAAGGGTGTCCTATACCTGGGTATTATACTTTTCGTGCAATTTACAATTTTCTTAAATTGTATGGGAAATCTATTTTACCTACGACCCCCCTGTAATCAGTCAATAACACACAGTCGGTATCAATGTAATGACGTCTATTATGGGCCGGATACGAAATGCCTCCCGAAAAAGGGTTTCTTACCTGTCGCTAAAAGGGTCACATACGAATTGCCTCCTAAGCTCTAAATAAATTACCAGCTTCTAATCTTTGTACGAAGGTGAGACGTTGCCAAACTTTCGTCCTTTTATAGAATTTCGTTAATAACTCAATATTAACCATTATTTTTTGGTTTTAATATTTTGATTATTTTGATCAAAAACATAAAGACATGATAAGTATTTTATACATTTATTAAAACAAATCATCAGCAGAAACTTACAAAATTACATAATATTATCATCGCAGAAAATTTAAAAACACCAATTTTTAAGAAAATTACGACTCAAACAATAAAATTCAGTCTGCAGACTGAACTATTCAATTTTATATACAAATCATCAGAAGAAATTTACAAACTTACAAATTATTTTTCCTAAATTTGTATGACACTAGTTTCACAAATTCTAATTTATTTATTGTACCTTCTCTTAATTGTAATATTTTTTCATTTACAAAATTGATTTTTGCTGTACTTTCCTCAACAATTCTTTTTGGTACCGAGACAGAATTTATTTTAATATAGGTATTTATTTGAAATTGTAAAATAATCTCAATAAAATTATTTATATTTGGATGAGGGCAGTAGAAAGACGAGTTATACTTGGAATGGAAACTTTCACATGGGTTTGTGGTTCTTTCTAAAGATGAAGAGTGCTCAGCCCAGAGATGTGGCGGAAATTTCGAATTTTCCGATATATAATTATCCACAAGATAATCACAAAACTGAGTGACCCTTCCATCGACTGGTTTAATTTCGGACAAATCTATTGCAAAAAAATCGCCAACTTCTTCAGGATCTAAGAATGATAGGCCAAAAATATATGACAGAAAATGGGTAATTTCACTTGAGTCAGCACCTTTTTTCTGGTATTCTGGAGCTAAGCCCAGTGCTTGAAGCTTTCTATACCAAGCCTGACCCAAATGAAAACGACATCCACGAAGATCTGCTTCAGGGAATGCCTTACGGATACCATTATGTATAGAAATTTCAAAGTCTGAAGTTATTACTTTAGGGGATACAGGGCAATTGAGTTTAATACATTCTTCTATGATATATTTAAACACGAGATAATAAGAAGATGACTTTTTATCTTCAAGTAAACAGAAGACGAGAGGAATATAATGTCCATTTTTTAAGCCATGTATAGTGAACAATTGGGTGAAAAAGCGAGGACAGTACTCAAAAGTTCCGTCGACATACCAATTGGAAACAGTCGAAAGAAAAGAAAGATTTGAAGAACAGGATAATATAACAATGTGATTATCTTTGTCATTTTTAATTATAAAATTTTCGTTCCTATTTGTAATAATCGAAGTTGAATCGATAGCAATATGAAATTCAGATATACTTTTAGGAAGTTTAATTAAAGAATTAGTTGTTCTAGCGTAATATAAATTCTGTCTCACCCTATAGATATCGTTGGTAGTAAATGTCTCTATATTCGTCTTCTTAAGTTCTTTACATATGAGCTTCATTGGTTTTTCGTTGATATCTTCCACGGCTGCTCTTTTTATCGAATTGCTTACGGCTTTCCTATTGGACACTTCGGCAGACAACTTCTCGTGATTGTGATCTAATATCGACTCAATTATCGAATTGTCACATCCCTGCGTTTTCACAAATGCTTTGCAGGTTTTCTTAGTACATGTCCATCGCTTTACCGTATCTTTGGCCAACATTTTTTGAAAACCGAATGTGAAACCATCAATTGATATTAAAGGTTTGCCCTTTTGACTCGAACACATCGTTGATTCCATTATTTCGAATATTATAACTTAATCCACTTAAACACAATTTGAACTTAAAATTGACAAACTGATACAAGCTTTAAATCGACAAAACTGAGACAAGAACTAATAAACTTGAAGTATTTATACAAAAATTAAGTGATCACATAATTATAGAAAGAATATTTATTATAAACAACTAATTACCAGATTTAGTAGGTGCAAACTACCCTATTCATGGAATAGATTAGAGATTAGAATCGTGTTAGATCAAAACAATTAGAATACTTAGTGTAGGTACATCGGCTTTATTTTTAATGGTAAACAATTTTATTTTCTAAACAAAAATGTACACTGATTAAGTAATCACATCATTATAGAAAGGATATTTATTATAAACAACTAAGTGTACTTCGGCTTTGTTTTTAATTGTAAACAATTTTATTTTCTAAACAAAAATGTCGTACTCTGAAATATTTTGTTAACAGATTTTATGTACAGTGCATAAGAATTAGAAAAATAAAAATAGATATATATTTACCTATTCAAATTATAATTTGGCAACATTGTGTCATTATACAAAGATTAAGCACACAAAATATTACCATAAATGATTAAGGACCCGGAGGCATTTCGATTGTACCCGGGAGGCATTTCATCTATGAAAATAGGTACCTGAAAAAACGGGAGGCATTTCGATAACACCGCTATTATGCACTGTAAAAAAAACGCACAGCTGTAAAGTGAATCGCACGGCTTCCCTAGCAACATCTTAGCAACTGTCAATGGACGTCTCCATTTTATTCAAAATTTACTATTTGAAAACATTAGATATGGCCACGTTTAACTATGAAAAGCCCAAAGGGCTATGTATATGTATTGATTATAATTGAAAAATGGACTTTCGATTATCAACAATATATTAATAATGATTAAACGTTAGTTCTTTAATGTGCTTCTTTCATTGGTGATAGAGTAATAGAGATGGAGTTTACCAAGCACCTCTAATTATGTAACTGTTATTTCTTATGCTTTTTATAAAAAATACAAGTACAAGTAGCTCGTAGGTAAAGTATAGTACGTAACTCGTGTTGTAAAGCATTTTACGCATTCACGGAATTACGCACTCGCCGCTACGCGGCATCGTGCGTAACTTTTCCATTCGTGCGTAAAATGCTCCTTACCACACACGTTACGTAATATACTATTAAAACATATATGTAATTCTCTTTAAATTTTAAACTGATGATCTGTAAAAAAAACAGTGAAGCTGCCAATAAATATGCACACTTGTAGTTGCAGAGGTACACTAACTCATTTTTGACCGATAAGTATTTGAGTACATAATAAAACAAAAACACATTTTTAATAAAGCAAATACATAAATACGAGTACTACAAAACGAACAACAAATTATTCAAAGGAAAAAATGAAGAATTACTATAATAAATGTTCAAAATGCTTGCCATCTAGTGCAATGCAACACGTGATTCTACCTACATTATTTAACATATCGGGTGTTATAATCGCGAAAGCGTTCGAAATTCTCAATTTCATATTGTCTGGAGTAGTAGGGGGTATAGAATACACAATATTTTCAATTTAACCCCATTCGAAAAAAGCTCAGTCAATTCGGGTGACCTAGCTGGCCAATTAAAAGGCCTACCTATCCATTTATTTCTGAATTTTCTATTGATGTAGTTCCTAACTGCACGTTAAGAGTGGACAGGAGCTCCGTCCAATTGTAGCCACATTTTCTTTCGGATGCTTAGTGGTAGGTGTTCAAGAAGGATCCAGAAGTCTTTTTTAAAAAAGCTCAAAAATTTTTTACCATCTAGGTGTCCGTCAAAAAAATACAGGCCGATAACATACTCGCCCACAATACCTCCCCGAACGTTTACACTCCATCCGTGTTGGCGATCAACAGTGCGGAATAAATGTTTGTTTGCTATCTCGTAATAATGAAAATTATGTCTATTAACTAACCCATTATTGTGGAAAGTTGATTCGTCAGTAAACAAGACATCTCCAACTTTATCCAAAGTCCATAAACAAAAATTTAAACGTTTATCATAATCCTGTTGTGTCATCTGCTGGTGTAGTTGGATGTGATACGGATGGTATCGATTTTTCTTGAGTATTCTACACACTCATTTGACTTATTCCTAATTTGCTTGAAATATTTCTATTACTGGTATTAGGATTTTCCGTAACCGACAGCAGTACATCAAATTCGTTGGCGTTGTCGCCAGTAACTGGTTTAGTTTTGGTCACCTTCTTGTATGCAACGCTACCAGTATCACGAAATCTATTGATCAGTCTTTCGAGAACTTCCTTCTTTGGGTGAGTTCTATCAGGGTAATTTTGAGCATAAACTCTAGATGCTAGGAGACAAATTTCTGAACATTCCCCAATGCAAAGTATCATGTCGACTCTTTCGTTTAACAGGTACTGCTTGATTTTTGGAGCAAAAAAATTTAAAACTAATGCAAGATTCTTCAGAAAATTAACAGAGAAATGTTATAAAATGACATGTCAATAAGTTAGGTACCGATGAGATTTGTTTGAATTTTTTGTTTTAAGCTCGATTTTCCATACAATTTAAGAAAATTGTAAATTGCACGAAAAGTATGATACCTAGGTATAGGACACCCTTATACCATTCGAAAGAGGACATTTTTTTGAACATGGTGAATTATCAAAATACAGGGTGTTCCATTTAAATTAAGCCCGATATTACCCATTGAAGGATGTAATAATTAAACTGAAAATTCTGAACACCCTGTGAATAGATATTTAGTAGTCAATCGTGAAATACATTCAACAAACGTCCAACTATTGAGATGTGAGAGAAAATTTGCTAGAATTTGTTATATCAATGAGTTATTAATTTTTTTCCAAAATGCTCACATTTTTAAAAAAGTCAGCATAACTCGGAACCCTCTGTATTTAGGTATAGGGAACGATTATGAAGAAGTACTTTATTTTTTAGGGGAAATCAGATAATGCAATAAAATATAGGGTGTCCCATGAGAAAAAATATAACTTTGATACGCCACTCTTTATTGGAACATCCTGTATATTTCAAAATAATTTTAAAATGTAGCCTATATGAATGTACAAACTACTGAAGTGAAAAACATCCTCAAACTTTCACCGTTCCGCTATAAACCTCCATCCCGTTGGTCGTGATTCACCCTGTATAATATATTTTTCATTGAGATACTTGGTTTTTAATTAGAATATTATATTTATATTATATATGAATAATTCGCTAAAATTAATTATGTGCTATGACAAAAAAAATACCATTTCACAGCCGACACTTCCCTCTGCAAAACGCCCTATTACAATTATTCATATCTACATTATAACTGTACAATAGTTTATAATGTACTCCGCCGCGCTTCAGAAAGTAGAGTCGTGCGGATGCGGAACACATACTTAAGGTACGGATTGTTAGAACAGTGCGCGGCGCACGACGTAAACTTACGGCAGAATCTGTCCTCCTCGACTCACGTCTGCTTTTGTTAGAGTGGAGTTTTAAGATAGATATTCTGACTGACGACTGGCGACTTAGTTCGATATTATTTTTTACTTTTTACCTTATACAGGGTGGGGCACTATGAACGAACTATTCTCTGGCGTCTTAACGGCAAATATAATTAGAAAAAATAAGACGTAGAATTATGTAGATCACTTAGGACTATAATTTAAAAATATTTTGGAATATACAGGGTGCTCCAAAAAAGCGTGCAGTATCAAAGTTAGGTTCCTTTAAATGGAACACCCTGTATTTTATCACATTTTTGAACTGTACTATTAAAAATAATGTTCATTGACATTTCCCTATACCTATCTAGTTCAGTTTCCAGGATAAATCGATTTTCCATAATTTGTAGACCCTCCGAAAAAATACAATAACTTAAAAAAAAAAACCAATAACCACATTTGCTTCACACGATCTCACTAGAAGCTTTTAACATTCCGTTTCCAATATTTACTGGTATGCCATCATATACAGGGTGTTTTTAATATGACAGAATAACACTAACCATTTAATACATAAATTTCTGGCTCAATTTAAATGGAACACCCTGTATCTGTTGGGTCTGTTAAACGTGGGAATTTATTACCTTTCAGTTGGTATAAGGGTTGCCTATATCTAACTCCGATAGTTCTCGAGAAATTTTAAATTTGTTTTTTAATATTCAATCATTTGCTGACATCTAGTGACATTTGAAAAATATTTTTTTGGGCCGGAAAACGTATCTCGATATTTTTATCTGAAAAAATTTGTTGACTTTTCGGTCACAAAAAGATATACTTCCACTAAGTTCAGTCAAAATAAAATTATTTTTGTGTAAATGAAAAATAAAAAACGATAAAAGCGGTTTTTCGCATTTTTCTTGGAGATTATGAGGTTATATGAAAAAATCATTTTAACAAAAGTTGTAGATCTTTTTATGATCTACCACTTTTCTCGCCGGAAATCGCAATAATCCAAAGTTCCACCCCTTTTCACCCCCCAAATATATCTGGAAACGCCCCTTTTTTCCGGGCTGAGATGGGGAACTCATGTTCGAATAGGTCCTAACCAGTACCCAGACAGTGTTGGACTCATCTCCAAGGGAATGCCTACCAACCAAACCGACCTCAAGCTCGCCTTTACTCCCGCCTCGGAATCACTACCCTAGCATACTTCAAGGCGGGCGGCGGTCCCTCACACAC
This sequence comes from Galerucella calmariensis, assembly GCA_910591675.1. Taxonomy (NCBI): domain Eukaryota; kingdom Metazoa; phylum Arthropoda; class Insecta; order Coleoptera; family Chrysomelidae; genus Galerucella; species Galerucella calmariensis. The sequence continues at coordinate 13,874 of CAJUYG010004414.1, forward strand.
TCTCCGTCATCTACTCCCTTCTATCACTCCTACCTATCCCATGCCTTCTCTTTCACAATCATGCTCTCCACTAGATTCATCTGTAACACCCTCCATCTATCTCTACATTTTTTTTCCTGCTGTCTGCTTTCTCCTTCCTCCTACTTGCTCAGACTCGTCCACTCTGAGGAGTCCAGAGGGTAACTCCCATTTTTTCCATCTCCGTCTACATCAACTCCCTTCCGTCCCCTACTACAATCTGCCTCCCCTGGTTTGTGTCCCCTTTCCCCGCATACCCTACAAAGGAAGGCTTGCCGACAGTCTCTGGCCATGTGCCCCACACTCTTACATAGCCAGCATTCCCTAATTTTCCCCACTATCCTTGTCTTACATCCCGCTACCTGGTGGCCTTTCACTCCACATCCAAAACATCTGCCCTCCTCTCTCCCCTCTATAATATTCATCCTATTTAGGTCCAGCTTAATCTCCCGTTTCCCTAGTAAAGCTTCCGCTTCCTCACATTCCGTCCTCACCACCGCCATTTTCATGCCGTTCCTCTCTTTCACCACTTTCATCACCCTTGTCCCTTCTCCAATCAATTCCTCTATTTTCTTCCTCACCACTTCATCTTCACTCCACGAATCTATCCCCACCATCTTAATGGTTTTTGTTGTCCTTCCCGCTTCCACCGCTCTAGCACCTGTTACCTTTTCCACTTCTCTCAGAATTCCCCTGACCTCAGCCCCTTTCTTTGCCTCTATTACCACCTCCCTGCTCCTTGAGACTCTATCCGCCCACTTTCCTTTTATCTCTCTCAAACCCTTCTTAATCCTTTCTATCCCCTCCTGATTGACTGTCTTCTCCAATATCCTTCAGGATTACCGCCTCATTCCTGACCTCCTTTTCCTTTTCCCTATCTGTATAAATTACCACCTTCGTCCCATCTGCTCTCAACCACGCGATCATCTTCCTCAGCACATCCATCTCCACATGCTCAAGCCTGTGTAACCCAACGCTGACCTTGCTCCCCACTTCCTCAAACAGTCGACTCATCATATCAAACACCTTCTCATCCCTAAAATCACCCTTCATCCGACAGATCAACTCCTCCGTGTTCACCCTTGTACCTTTTCTTTCCGTATCTCCTTAACCCACTCCATTTCCTCTCCTTTTTCAACTAGCATCGGGTACCTATCCCTAAACATCTTCTGAATCCCCTTACATAACACCCCTGCTCACGCATTTATTTTTGGAACTTTAGTTCTTTATGCCAGGTTATGTTTGAGCGACCAGGGGTCGCGACGCAAAAGATCTGACCGTTACGCGTTACGTTACGCTGCGTTATGTTACATTGCTTCGTTATGTGCCTTGCTTTTGCGTGCTTGTGCCTCCTTAGTCTCTCTCTCGTTTACGAAGCAGCGATTCATAATAATAAATATGCTCATACCCGTGTTCGAACCCGGGCCGCCCGCGTGCAATGCGAGCATTCTAACCACTGAACCACCGACGCTATATTGAAATTCTATGCAAAGCTGGTATTCGCAGTGCTACTGATCTACTTGAATTTGTTCGGATAAATTTTTACTATTATTTCCATAATTTTTTTTGCGCGATTAAGGGGTCTAGCTACTTTTCGAAATACAGGGTGTTGCAATTTTGAAAACTTGAATGTTTTAATTCGATAACTTTAAAATGGATTGATAAATTGATTTGACATTTGGCAGGTAGTTTTTAAATGTAAAAGGGCATATTTTGAAAGAAATTGTAGTTTGTGCAACTAGTGTGGATATGATGGCCATATCGCACGAGGACGAAGATGAAGCACGACGCCGTAGGCGGAGTGCTCAATCGTTCAAGTGCGATATGGACAATCCACACGAGTCGAGCAGCATATTTTTTCTACGACCCACTTAGGAAAAAATCTAGAAAATAAAAATTTCTATAAACTGTAATATAACTTCAAATTAAAAATTTAACAATTCAATTTCATGTTTCCACTAATTTTGTGGTAAACGAATGTCCAATTTGTATAATGCTACGGTTTCCTTTTTTAAATATACGATGCTGTTATAAGTAGATGTTGCCAGTCGGACTCCCTCATGGAGGGTACCGTACCATTATCTATAATAATGAATAATCTGCTAAATATTTCAAACGTCTACCTGTTGTCGTTATTAATATCATGCAGAATGATTATTTAAAAATAAAATTAACAATAAAAAAAATTCCTCGCGGGGAATCGAACCCGGGTCTACCGCGTGAGAGTTTGGTGTGCTTCTACTCAACCACCAAAGAATATGCAAATTGTTTATCTATAACGTCAGATGTATTACATAACTTTTGCTTAAAAGGAACTTAAGTTCCTACCGTGTGTCCCGCGACACGTTCTACCTTTTTTTTACGTTTATTACACGCCTATTCATCATTTCCAATTGTTACCATCCTGTTAACAATTTTCTCTTTGTAAAAGTGTTATTTGCCTGGACTTAAGGTATCCTTATAAATAAAGTTACCTCCTGTATCAGGGGTCACCAAAAATATGATACTGTTGTCGACTACTACTACCTAGGATACAAGATTATGGTCAGATATATGTCAGGAAGTTTTTGACAAGATAATTCAGAGAGTTGTCACTTATTTTGTACTTTCCTATTTAATATATTCTTTTCTTAATTAACGTGTTAAATAATTATATTCTACAGTAGTTAACAGTTGGCGACGAGGATGAGATAGAAGGAAAGGTAATCGAAAACATTGGCAAAGTAATGTACAGGGTTTTTCATTATATATGGACCCTTCCATATCTCACTTATTATTTGTTACAGATAAAAATGTCTCAAATAAGAGTTGAATGGTTATTAAACTAGTTTTTAAAATCCTACAAGAGTATTATACAGGATGTCCCAAAAAAGAGGGTCAGAGCCAAAGTGTTCTTTCTTAAATGGGACACCCTATATATTTTTAAACTGTTCACTTCAATCCGAATTCAACAATATA
>CAJUYG010004415.1:0-16847 GCA_910591675.1 Galerucella calmariensis
ATGAATGGCAAATAATTTGCAAAGCTAATACAGGTGCTATTACAACAAGAAGAAAGTTCATAGTGGATCTTTCAAAGCAGCTGACACTTTCCCATCTAACGCGCCGTGCATCAATCCCAACATTACCCCTGACTCTCCGAAGAAAAATAGCAACAACCACTGGAAATAATTTAAATGTGATCGCCGCAGCACCCCAAAATGTACAGACAAAAATGCGATGTAGGTGTTGCCCTATTAGAAAAAATCGTTTCACCATGCAGCGTTGTGGAACATGCAGCCGAGTCACTAGGACTGGTCAAAAATAATTCTTGCAGTAGAAAAACTTATTCCAGTAAGCCCTGGTTTGATTCTGATTGTGTTACTGCGAAAAAACGTTTAAAATCCATTTTAAAAGTCTGTAAGATTGATAATTTTTCGAGCCATGTAAAAAATTCCTATTTGACGGCTAAAATGGACTATAAACGACTTTTGAAATTGAAGAAAAAATACTATGAAAATGATATTATTAACTCAATCACCAACTGTAGGGATTCTAAGGGATTCTGGCAAGCAATAAAACGATTTCGTAGTAATTCAAATAAAAAGTTACTCCCTGTTCTAGTGTGGGAAAACTTTTATCAAAATATTTATCCCCCCAGGATAATTGATAGTGTTGACTTTTTTGATGCACGCCATCCTTATCTTGATTCCTCTTTTACATCTGACGAAATATACGCAGTACTAAACAAATGCAAAAACAATAAAGCGCCAGGCTCTGACTCTATCACATATGAGTTTATAAAAAATCTTCCCTCTAATTGGATTATTTATTTGACTTCTCTTTATAACAATATTTTTAATTCTTGTGTTATCCCGAAAAATTGGTCCGAAATATTACTGACTATGTTACATAAAGGTGGTGATTCGGAAGATCCTTCAAACTATAGAGGGCTATCACTAGTTAATTGCTTGGCTAAAATATTCACACAATTAATTCTCAATAGATTAACTTCCTGGTCGGAGGAATATGAAATATTACCTGAATGTCAGTCAGGTTTTCGTTCAGGTCGTGGTTGTATAGACAACGTTTATGTTCTTTCCTCTGCTATTCATTCGCATATAAGGCTTCGGAGGCGTAAGTTATTTGCAATATTCGTCGATTTTAGCCGTGCCTTTGATTCTGTCGACCACAAACTATTGTGGGAAAAATTGTTCAATTCAGGGGTGTCTGGGAAGATTATACAGCTCTTGAAAAAATTATATTCATCTGCAACTGTCAGAGTCAAAGCGTCCGATGGACTCTCTAAACCTTTTGAAGTGACAACTGGTGTCCTACAAGGTGAATCTTTGAGCCCCCTGCTCTTTTCTTTGACGTATTGACGTATCAAGGAAACTTAAATATTTGGAAACCTACACAGCTCTGAACAAATTATCCATTAATACCCAAAAAACTAAAATAATGTCGTTCTCAAGAAGTGGTTTTCACGACAGTAAGTACAAATATTTTTTTAATGAATCTGAAGTACCTTTCACTAACAAATATGTGTACTTAGGTGTCACGCTCACATCATCTTGTCTGTTTAGGGAGATGGCTTCTGTTTCTACCGAAAAAGGCAAGCATGCAGTTGGGGCCGTTTTGCCAATTATGGCTAAAGCAAAAATTGATACTTGGTATCCCAGAATAAAAATGTTTGAATCGCTGGCACTTAGCACACTATCTAGTTGTATACCAGTATGGGGTCTGAGGTACGTTGACATCGTGGAAAAAGTTCAAATTTATTTCCTGAAACGAGTCCTGCAAGTTCAAACCAATACTCCCGATTATGTCATGAGACTGGAGACTGGACGTGTAAAGTTTGCATATAATATATTCAAAATGACGTATAATTGGTTGTGCAAAATATTAGCTATGAATGAAAGACGCCTTCCCTTTCTATGTTTCAAACGTGAATTCCAACTTATGAATGAATCGGGCAATTCGAAGTTTAATTGGTTGGCACAAGTCAAACAACTCTTCATTATAACCGACTCTCTTGAAATATGGGATAATTTGAATAGTAATTTGTTGGAAAAAAATAAAAAGATTATATTTAAGAAGTACTATGAAAAATTGCATGCTGATGATATTTTACTGATGCAGCGTTGTTCCTTTTTGTCTTTATATTCATCATTCACTATAACTAAGCAGCCAAGTAATTATTTATTGTTAAAATTACCCATACAGATCACCCGTACAATTGCCCAGCTACGACTGAGTAATAAACACAGGTTACGTTTCACGTACAGAGCGATGTCGTACACAGTTGATCCAAATCAGGTATGTACTGCCTGTAATCACTTAGTAAATGAAACCTTATCCCATTTACTATTTGACTGTCCAATATATACGACTATGAAACCGAAGCTTGACTGTTACTTGATCCTGGATTTCTTTATTAATGCCCTTGATAATTTAAACACATTGAATGCTAAAATTATCTCCAGTTACATTTGGAATATATTAAAATTGAGATCATTTATCATTAACGAATAATTAAGCTTTATATTGGTTTCAATTTGTTTTGTTTAATATCCTTCGTTTTTTTTATCTCTCTTCACCTATATTTGTTGTATACTATAATTGTTTTTTTTTTGTTACTCAGATTTCTTGCTGTAAACTATTTTGTTTTAAGAGCAATAAAAGTAGTAGTAGTAGTAGTATGTGCATTTCAAATTTGCAAGGAGCATACCATGACAACCATATCGACATGCACCTTCTGCGCTGCCCATGGCAAAGATTCCGATTAAGAAATGTTAATTTAACTTCGCCATTATATTCGTTGTTCTAATTATCTTTGTTTAAAAATTAAAGGTTCAAGCATTACTTCAGTTTTATTAAAAACAGTAATTGTTAGATCAAATCTAACACGCGACCTTTATCCTAATTATTTTCACGCGACTCATCGCGGGCTATGCAACTGTGAGACTCTGGACCACAGGAGATAGAAACTGTATGATAGACCCCAAATTACTCCAGAAGACTTCTACAACCAACCAGCAAAGAATTTGTATGAGGTGATACAGGGAACGGATTGGCTGAATAGGTTGTAGTCAGAACACTGGGAGTATCCACAATAAGCCCAGGAGGCTGAGGTGGTGCCGACGAAGGGACGGCTCCTTAAAAAAACTATTTCCAGAGTTAATTTACTCGATCTAGGTTTTGAGCTGTTAGAAATAGTGTTTTTTCTGTGTTCTTTGTTGCGATGAAAATCATTAATATTTCCAATAATTATTGGGTGAATACTATATACATCACAACGTTCTCAATACGCCCCTGTTTATTTAAGTACGGTTTTTCCTTACTTTTTATGTCACTATGAAGCAGTAATCTTTAAAATTTGTCTAGAATAAGTCTGTCTAAACTGCGTACATTTCTATTTAAATAATTTTCTCACAAAGCATTCTTCAACTCACTCCACCCAAGTAACTATTAGAGTGCGGGATTGATGTGAGAACGAAATTAAAATTCCAACCCCATTTCAACAACAACTGTTCATTTCCAAATCCATTTGTGCTATTTAAAGCTGTCGGCTGTGCTCTTTTTCATGCTATTTTATTTTTCAAAAGGTGTAAATTGTTGAACATTCATATACTGATTTCACGTGTTTTCCAGTTGCATATCTGTGATATTTTAAAGTCTCCGTTGATTATTGGATAAGCCGCTGGATAAGAAATGAATAACTTCCATCAAAATAGTTCCATTTCATGATTGAAACTGTTGATTAGCAAGCTCTATGGAAACAAACGTTCATTAAATGGAACAATTGATTTTATTGTTTCTAGAATCAAGTAAGTATATATAGTAGTATTACCACAGTTTCCTTCAATAGTGTCGTATTTAATAAAGCGCGTCACACTGACACTGATCGTTCAATTGAGAAGCAACAATATACGTCGGTGCCTATAGCCCGGGAAGTAGTTGTTGTTTCAAAGGTTATAAAACGTTAGAATAATTATTATTCTGCGATATCTCTAAATATAAAAGCTCATCTTAGATCTACACTCCTTTTTTTTCTAAGGCACCCTCCCTTCGCCGGTACCACCTCAGCCTCCTGGGCTTATTGTGGATACCTACTCCTAGTGTTCTGACTACAACCTATTCAGCCATTACGTTCCCTGTATTAGCTTATACAGGTTCTTTGCTGGTTGGTTGTAGAAGTCTGGAGTCTGGAGTCATTTGGTGTCTACCATACAGTTTCTGCCTTCTGTGGTCCAGCGACTCACAGTTGCATAGTATATGCAGAGCTGTTTCGGTATCCTTTTTGCATCTTCTGCATGTGAGGTCTCCGTTGTACGGCACTATTTTGTTTAGGTGCTCCTTTGTGGGAAAGTGTCCCGTAAGTAGCCCCGTTATGGTGCGTAGTTTGTCCCTGCTCATTGAGAGCAGTTCTTTCGCTACTTTTTCTGATGGTTCTTTTATGAATTTCTTTCCATGTATTTACCTGGTCGTACTCTTCCAGTGTTTATTGTGTTGTTCTTTCCACCACCATTTTAACCATGACCTCGTTAAGCATCTGGGGATGCCCACAGCAGGTTCGGGTACGTTCATCAGAGTTGACGATCCTACTCTTGCGAGTTCGTCAGCTTTTTCATTGCCTGCGATTCCTTCATGACCTGGGACCCACTCCAGTGTTACACTGTTCCGAGTCGCCAGTCTTCGCCGCATTCTCATACTAGCCGAGATGTCACCCTATAGCTCTGGAGTGCTTTAAGGGCGGCTTGACTGTCACTGTAGATCCTGATCTGCCTGTTGTTGTAGGCTCTCATATTATTAGTCCTTGCACATGCAAGTATTGCATAGACCTCTGATTGAAATACAGAAGCGTATCTGCCAAGCGAGACGATCCCTTCATATTTGCTCGTCTTGCTGTATATGCCCGCTCCGGTGCCAAGTTCATTTTTTGATCCGTCTGTATACCAGATCAGTTCATTTGCTCTACTAAGTGGTGGTGCGTTCTCTTCCTCAAACTCCTTTTGATCTTTGATGACATTCTCGAAGTTCTTGCGAAATATATATTTGGTGGTCATGTGGTCTGTTGGCATTTTGAAAATGTCATCATCCACATGCCTTATCTCTGTGTGTCCCCTCCTATGTGCCACGTCAGGGTCTGATGCTTTTTCCAGTCGGGTTAGTGCTGCCCTTGCTTCGCACATTATGACACAATGTAGCGGAGGAAGGTCTAGCATTGTCTCCAGCGCCGCTGTAGGAGTAGTCCTCATTGCCTCTGTGATGCCAATGCATGCTAGTCTCTGGACCTTGCTTAGTTTTAGCAAAACAGAGGATTGTCTGATCTCTGGCCACCATACCAGAGATGCATATGTGATCCTGGGAATGACAACCATTTTGAACAGCCAGTGTACCATGCTGGGTCTAAGTCCCCATTTAGTGCCGTAAGTGCGTCTGGAAACCATGAAGGTCACCTCTGCCCTCTTGATCACGTGCTGGAGGTGTCGGTTCCAAGTTAAGCCTGGGTCTAGGATAACTTCAAGATATTTTACTTCATCCGACAATGGTATTGGTTCACCTTGAAGCGTCAGAGGGCCAAGTCCTTCCCTTTTCCTTCTTCTGGTGAACGCAATTCGAAGGACTAATACGTAGCCCTTCTTTTACAGTCCAGCCTGTTAGTACATTTAAAGCCATTTGGAGTCTGTCTCTGGTTGTACTGTTGTATTTACCTTGGGATAGAATTACCAGGTCGTCTGCATATCCTATGGTGTCTACACTCCTTAACTAATTAAATATACAGAGTTGGTATGGATAATGTCAAGGAAAAAACAAGCTTGGGAGGGGAAAAAGTTGAAGAACATTTTCCTGGCTATAATCACGTGACCTTAAGCTCGACATTGACTTGCCCAGGTGTCGGATGAATATGAAGACACGGGGTACTTGATTTTATATATTTCGCACTTTCTGGGCTCAAACAAATTGGATCCCGTTCAAGAAAACGAATATGCCCTTGAAATGAACTCCAGGATCAAATACAGGTAGAAATTCAAGAACACGTGAGAAAGATAAGCTTGTAGGTATATTGGGGTGACATTCACTGAGACCTATTGTGCCATGCTCCAATTCATTACCACGTTAAATCATTGTTCAGTGGTATATGTAAATTTTCTTTGATTTGTTCCTGTTTATTGTTCATCAAGCTATTGTGGTGTAATTCATCCATATTTTTTTTTCGAAGCTGTAACAATTTAAATCAATTTGTGATACATTTTTGCAATCAGCCATGTGAAGAAAATCCGAAAATTTTCAAAAAAAGGTGTTTCATCAGAAGAATATGAAAGATCATTATTGATCGTTGGGAATCATTTTATTGAAAAAAGGGACCTTGAAAATATAGATTTGATTGAAAATAAAAGCAAGCTACAACCTAACAATCAACTCTTCACAAGGTATAAAATAAAGTACCTTTATCGGATTTAATGGATCTTTAAATACCAATTAAAATTCGAATTTCATATCGAGTTCGCTGTATATCCGATTTCCGTTTTTATTGACGTTAAAAATGATCCAATTTCATAAAACATTATTTTTATTATATATAAAGCTGAACGACAAAAAGTGCTGAACGTGTATGCCTAAATCCCCTCAATTTAGAATTTGACAACTCTCTCTCTCACAAAGTCGTTACCCAAGAGAAAGCGGAAGGGTGTCTTTGATATGAAAATACAAATTATTCTAATATTGAAAATGAAATTCTATCCAGACTGTGTTCATATATTGAAAATATTGCTAATAATTATAAAATAATAGGGAACTTGCCCATTTTTTTTGTATTTCACTAAAATGTGTGTTTATATATGAAAACACATTATGCCAAATATCAGCCCTTAAATCGCAATACTTATTTCACAATGAATAATTAAAGTTGGAATCGCCACCGGGTATATTCAAACGAAGCAAAATGCGCGGCAGCGGTTGTGACGTCACACCGCACCTCGCGCCTCGGTAACCGCAGAAAGCACCCGGCCGGCACGAGTTTAACAGCCATTTGAAGCATTTATTATTGATTTTTTATTGAATTCGAATCGTTAGCGTCAGTTTTTCAGTTTTTAAGTGTTTAATGTTCATTTTTTGTATTTATTGTGGAAAAAACTCCGTATAAATAATGTATCGTTCCTTTGTGTACGAGTACAACTGTGAAAAATCCACATAAAATTTTCATTCGCGTACCTGAAGATAAAAAGCGATGAATAAAATGGCTAAAAGCATGCAGAAGAGGTGTAGGGGATTTTTCTACGAAAGAGCAAAGACATTCACGTTTGTGAAGATCATTTCAATGTAAGTATAAATACCTAATATAAATAATTAGGGTTCGGTAAACTTGTTACTTTACCAGTAAAGCCTGCAATCTTCTATTACCACATACGTACTTAAATATAAAAAAATATCTACTAATTTTATTTAGATATCGAGGTACCACCTATTTAGTTAAAAATATTACTTAGGGACCCATAATTTTATAATTAATAAATATTTGATTATGTATGTTATTTTTTTGTTTCAGATTGCCGAAGATATGGATAATTATGTGAAGTTTAAACTGATGGGTGGTAAAAAAATAATGAAATCTCATGTAGTGCCTCACATTTTTGATTGCCAACCAGACAAAAAAAGAACATTTTTCTACTCTCACACTAGTAAATTCCATATTACCTAATATTTGGTTACTTAGTAAATGGATCATTACGGATACTGACACGTAATGACTAGCACGTAATAAAAAAAATTACGCTTCAGTTCTAGAAAAACAACAATTTATCACCAAAGCCTTGTCAGTCAATGGTTTCGAGTAACCATGGAAACGAGTTAGTAGAGGTTGTTTTGACGTTTAATAATTAATAAAACTCGCTGTCACTAGCTGTTAGTGTCAATGTACATGTTATTCATGCGTTTTATTTTTATTAATGGAGTTGTTCGTAGAAAAAGTATAGTACACAACTAGAGTTGTAAGCTTATTACATGCTTATAGAATTACTTTTCTATTCGCATGTAATAAGCAACTTACTACTCTTGTTATGTAATATACTATTTCAGTTCCTTCAAGAGCAGCAGCTGTTGAAGGGGTAAAGAGAAGACTTGTTGATGAAGCAGTAGCTTCCTGTTCTACCACAACATTAACAGGAATACTACAAACAATACTACAAAGGAATTTGTGCCTATGATATGGGTATGCATATGATAATAAATGAGCACTGGTGCTTATAGAGATCATTGTAAAAAGTGTTCTAAATGCAAAAACACTATGGCAAGCCAAGATGAAAGGTAGATTTATGGGTAAGATATAATATATAGTAATATTTATAACAGACACAATGTGTCAAAAAAATGCATACGAGGTGACAAAAAAATAAAATGTCAAATTTTCCAAATTTTTGCGAATACCCGTTTTTCTGTACATTTCTAAGAAATATGCTTCATACAAAAGTTGTTCGTCTTTATAGGGGGAACAAAAAACCTGAGTAACATTTTTTCCTCAGACGCGAAATAAACTTTTTTGGATTTTTTTTTTGAAAATAACTGGCCGCCATTTTGAAACCGCTTGACCGATTTGGCCCATTAACGAACGAACGAAACATTCCCAATAGACTTGTAGCCCTTGGCACGACGTGTTGACTTTATTGTTTTAATTGGAAGCCATTCTAACCATTGAGTACAAATAGAAATAAGGTTATTGTCCAAGACCAAAATTGATAATAATCGGACGCTAAAGGGTACATTCAAAATTATGTTTGGAAAATTATGAAGTATTGCCGTCGTAAAATGTATGCCGCTGATGTTTCTAGCATCTTCCAAGCATCTTCCAAGATAGCAAAATATTTGGCTTTATTTGGTTAATTGCTTTTTTTACCTTTTGATCAATTTTTAACCCTCTCTTATCAACCCTTGGAATCCATCAATTGATTGTACCAAGATTTTCAATGACCCCTGTAGCGTCTATTAGCAAGTTTGGGTCATGGGCAAAAGCCTTATTCCACTTGTTTTTCACATGTGTCAAGGGCTACCGGTCTAGAACGGGTAGTTTTGTGACTGTTGTGTTGCGGGTATATTGTTAGTCGTTTTTCAGGAGGACAAATACTGCTCGGAATATCATCCGCACTGTCGACGTGCCTTCTTCTTTTTGGAGATGATGTTAGCGCAGTGCTGATACTTGACGACGTGACTAATGGTAAGTGATATCGTGATTTTCAAATTACAATGTTAATTGCTACTGTGATTTTTTGATATCAGTGATTTTAAAGCGTGACGTGATCACTGCTTTCACAATTTTATTATAGTATGGCATTGCTACCGTATATACATAATATCAAATATTGCGATCGTGGCGTGAGGCGTGACTCGGTTCGGGTAAGGTGAATGGACAGAAGGGACAAACTGATATAAAGTGAAGTTGAACAAAAATGGAATATTTTATATTCTTTAAATAGTTAATTTCAGGTACATGTTTATCAACTAAAAAAAATAATTATACTATCACTAATATCTTCATCCTTTCTTAATTCCGTTGTTTGATATTTGTAGTTTATGAATCGTTTATGGTGATATGCAATAATCGACCATATTGAAATATAAAAACGTGATTTTTTCAACAGACAGAAGACGATAGGAAACACGGCAATATTGTGCTGTGGCCGTGACTACGTCACGGTGTTCTACGAGTTCAGGTAACAGTTGTGATTCGTGAATTCTATATTATATCAGTTACTAAATCACAGTTCGTGATATCTCGGTCACCACTAGACGTGATTACGTGACTCGAGTCAGATATCCGATGTTTGACAGTAACTAACTCCTTCTCTCTTCCTCAATCCTTACATTATAATAGGCATAATGAATGATTTTAAAAAATTGCTTCACGATAGTTGTACGTATAAGCTTTATGCAAAAAAATTGTTTCTTGGAAAAATTGAGGTTTGAAAGAAAAATTGTACGTTCTTAAAATACAGATCAAATCTCGTACCAAAACGTTAAAGTAGTAATGGCGTCTCTTCAATTTCAGAAATATTTCACAGTCTGCAAATTGAAAATAATAATGAATTCTATAATGACTGGATATCATTCCTGTAGAGATCTTCATATTTAAGTGGAGCGTGAAGATAATAGTTTAATACTATTACAACGCCAAATATTATTTTTAACGTCTATTGATAACACGCTTTAGTAAAATATGACAATTTTCACACAAGTCTATAATTGAGTGAACGAAAAATGTTTGTCCCTAAATGAAGGAATTCGCTGAACGACACCGCTGCTACTCAAACCGACAATGCCGTGATTTCGAAATCGTGCAAGATGAATGGTTATCAATAGAAAATTGAATTCCGTGGTTCATCGCTTCAATCCCGCTTTTTCCGAGCCATTTTTTATAGAAATTTCTCTATAAAAGTAAATGACACTGAGCTTTACACATAACTTCTTATCTTCTTTTCGTTGGCAGACACCTTTTTTTACTCTCAGACTTGTCCGGATATCCGACGTAATCTGTTTGCAGAACTGACAACGATGCCAAGAGTGTTAGACAAATATATTAGGAAAATATTTTCGTTAAATATTTTTTGGAAAAATATTATTTTCTTTTTAATTCCTATAACTAGAATATCATACAATGATTTAATCATAACGTGGACATTGTTTTTTTCTACGACCGTGAGTTTTAGCCGATTTTCCCGCACGCATTTTGGTTTTGAAAGTGTCACTTTCCCGCACTAGTGCAAATTTTGACCTTATTAGATGTTTATCTACTCCGTAAGTTATATCTATTGTTACAACAGGTAAATAAATATTCACGAAATATATCAAATGAAATTATTCCATTTACAAATGACTTAAATCATTGCCGTCACCGTGATCGTCATTTTTGTGCGACCTGCAACCATCCTCATCGACGTCATCTACTTACCAGTTAACACCAAATAGCTCCACTGGACTGGCAATTTTAAGTAATCCACACACACGCAACAAATTTTGTTTTTAATATTAGTATTTATAATAATTACTAGTTTTTTTTTTTAGTTTAAGCGTATATTATGTATGTTGAAATGAAATAATTTTTGAAAAATGGGTTGATATATTTTGTGCATATAGGGTCGTAGAAAAAAATAATATTCCTAACTCATGCGTAAAGTATCTTTCCCGACCTTGACCGCTTGCCCGAACTCCACTCCGCGTCGTTCGAGTCAACTGCAGTCAAGTGTGGGAAAGTATCCCTTGCCGCACTTGTTAGGAAAATAACTATTCAATACTCCCAATTTATTATTTATTGATTTCAAGGGGATTATGTCACAGCATAACATACAAATTGTAGTATTTAATCCATGGTAGAGGTTACCTTCTACTAAACTTGTTATGTTTTTCTCATTTCCATGACAACGCAAGGTATACTGATGTTGTATCACGGATTCAACCATTTTATATCATTGGTTCTTATTTCCATTTCTTGTTGTTGTAGTAGTGATACATACCAGTATTTATAATTTCAAAGTGCACCAATAAAAAAATAGCGTAAAGTATTCGTGGATAAATTTTCTCTAAAACACTTGCTCTATTTCGAGCACTCCGGCTCTGCTGTCGTTTCATTTGTTCTGTTTTTAATATCATCGCTTAGTGATGATATAAGGTGTTTTCGATTATTCAGTTTTGGCTGCTAGTAGCAGCTCGTAGTTACTGAATTTCGTTTGTTTATTACCAGTCGTGACGCCTAGTCTTACCTTCCCCTTGCCCCTTGAGTTTAAGGTATCATATTATAAAATATATATCTAGATTCACTATATAAATTGAACTAAATAAACTATTAATGTATGGTAAAACTATGGTAAGTCAAAAAATTGGTTAGGCTAATGAAACCGCAAGGATTCGCAGTCGATATCACAACCCCACACACACAAAATTATATTATCAAAATCATTATAATTGGAAACTGTTCTCCTAACAACACAGGAAATTCATTGGCATTGGCACATGAGAAGTGGTTTTGAAAATCCTAAGAAATCGTGTTCGTTTTGCTTAAAAGTCGTGACGACTGAGGCGTCACGCACAAGTGCTTGAAGCCCAAATGAACGAAAGCAACAATAGTTGAAATATGAAATATACTTAAAGAACAACTAAATCTCGATTATTTTCTCCACCCTGATGAATATTTCTAGATTATATTGTGGAAAATAACCAAAATATTGACGTATCTATTATTTCCAAGCACCATTGAATTATTTTTATACGAGTATCAATGAAAAATGACGATAAAGAGAAATATCCGCGTTTAACCGCATTCGAACTGGTGAATAATTCATTATAACCATTTCCGATTCTATCACTTAGGTGAGAAAATTTGCTTTAGACGATTGCGGCTGTATATTGTAAAGCCTCTCTGATACCGCAAGCATTACACCTCACTCAAAGTGGAATAGTCAATGTAAAACGTCAAAACGAGCAAATTTTATGGCGCGTGAACGATTGATGGCGCTTAAAAGTTTTATCGCGTACGATATATGACTATTTTCGGAAGTTTAGTTCAGGCATGAGAATCAGGCTAACTACCGCGTGTCAAAAATAATCGTAAATAACGTCGATTTTATTTCGCAGCTCATTATTTTTCAACGGGATTCGATGATAACTGCTCTTAAACCATTAAATTCCATTCCGTGAATGTGGGATTTGGATTTTTCTCCATTTTCAATATTGCAAACTAAGCTCGAGTAATAAATATGAATGAAAAATGTCTTCAGAAGATCAATTTTGTTTATTGTTAGTGATTTAATTTGATAAGAATTGAATATAAAGGATGTTGCTTTGTGAAAAATTGAAATATGTTAAGAGTTTTTCAATACGAAGGTTGTGTCTCGATTGTTGCATATAACAACATAGTTGGCGCCTGTCAACAAATATTGAATGCCCAAATTCACTGTCATGTTTTGTTGACAACGCCACAAAGTTGTTTAAGGGCGAGTTGTATCAAAACACTTGAACTAGTTTGAATGATAACTGATGTTTAGACTGCGACTACTACTACTACTACTAAATGTTCAGGCGAGCCTTGTCCTGGACAACTCAAGCCAAGGTTCCGGCACTGAGGCCACTGGCGGGCCCATTGTGCCATTCCTGCTACCTAGGCATCCATGAAGCCGAGCCCTTCAATAAAGGCCACAACCTTTTTCAATGGTTGCCTGATTGTGCCTCCAGGGGCCATAACAGGGACTCCGAAGATTCGCCTGCGTAGTACAGCCCAGTGTGGAAACTCTAAGAGAACATGGACTGACGTTTCGTCAGTGATGCCGCAACCCCTACATAGGGAACTTTCCTCTACTCCCAAGTTGTGGAGGAGTTTCCTCATACAGCAGTGCCCTGTTAGGAGTCCTGCTATCTTTCTTAGCCTACTACTTGGTAGTTCAGTAGCTGCCCTGGCGTGTCCATCAATCCATACCTTCAGTAGAAGTTTGGATTGTCTAGGACCCTGCAGAGCATTCCAATGAGCGAGGTGCTGATTCCTCAGCCACTTCTTCGTCTCCTTGCGTATTTTTTGTTTTGTTAGGCCCAGGCCGCAGAAAGGAGCCGCTGCCCCTTCCGCAGCCAGTGCATCCGCCATCTCGTTGCCTTCAAAACCAGAGTGGACTGGAATCCATTCTAGCCGCACCACGTTCCGCCTTGCAAGATAAGCAAGTCGTTCTCGACATTCGTTAGCAAGTCCTGAGTTGCTGGTATATCCACTCAGGGCTTTAATTGCTGCCTGACTGTCGGAGTATATGGTTATGCGTCGATCCACATAACCTCTGTCCAGGTTTACCTGCACACATTCCAAGATAGCATATATATATATGACTATACATTCCCATGGGAATTGTAGTCACACCCACAAGTGGGTGTCTTGTCGATCCATTTAACATGGGGGATCAGTCCATTGTAGAATTTTTTTTCCTATTCCTAGATATTGTGATGTGACTTAGTTTTTTCTACGATTTTACGCCACAACTATCTATCTTTTACTTTATGTTTCGCTTCCTTTACATTCATGATATTTAAATCCGCGTTTACTTGGTCTTCCCATCTTGTTTTAGGTCTTCCCCTAGCTCTGTCTCCAACTGGTGTCCATTCTGTTATTTTTCTCAGTGTTTCATCTCTACTTTTTCTGTAAATGTGTCCGAACCATCCCAGTCTGCGTGCTTTTATATATTTTACAATGTCTTCCCCATTATTTTTTTGTACAATGTCATAATTCATTTGTCTTCTGTATTCTCCTTCTCCCGTTTTAACTAGTCCAAAGATTTTCCTCATAATTTTTCTCTCGAATATCCTTAATTTATTTTCCTGTTTTTTTTTGTCAGATTCGCTATTTCAGCGCCATAGGTCACCACTGGTCGGATTGCTGCCTTGTATATTTTAATTTTTGTGTTTTCACTAATTTTCTTATTTTGAAGATATCGTCTGTATTTGAAGAAAGCTCTGTCCAGCTTGTATCCGCTGATCTATTTCTGATGTTCTATCGTTATCGCCTTTTAAGTAGATTCCTAAATACTTGAAACTGGGCACTACTTCGTATTCGTATTCTCTTATCTTAATTGACTGCTGTTGGAATCTATTTCTGGATATGAACATTGCTTTAGTTTTTTCTTGATTTACCTTCAGTCCTCTCTTTTCAGCTTCTATCATCAGTTTTATAGATATTTCTTTAAGTTCTTCCAGATTTCTTGATATTATAGCTATGTCATCTGCATACGCTTAGATTTGTGTCAATTTTGTTATTATGGTACCTCTTAAACCAACAGCTTCAACGACACCATCCAATGCAATATCAAAAAGCGTTGTAGACATTGTATCTCCTTGCCTCACCCCGCTATTAAATTCAAATTCTTTTGTTTGTCCTTTTTCTGTACTCACTCTTGCTGTCGATCGTTCCATAGTCATATTAATTAGTCTTCTCATTTTACTCGATACCCCAATGTTTTTCAAATCTTCTTTAAGAGTCTCCCTGTTTATACTATCGAAAGCCTGTTTAAAGTCTATAAATAGTATATTCTGATCAATGTTAAATTCATAACTTTTTTCAATAATTTGTGTCATTATGTGAATTGGGTCCATAGTTGACTTTCCTTTCCTGAATCCATATTGATAATCACCTATTTTTCCATCTATCTTGTCTCTTAGTCTTTCGTTTAAAATTGTTGTGAAAATTTTATAGGCAGAGTTTAATAGTGTTATTCCTCTGTAGTTGGAACATTTCAGCGTGTTCCCTTTCTTATGTATCGGTATATATACTCCTGTTTTCCATTCTGCTGGCATCTTCTCTTCTTTCCATATTTCGTTGACTAATTTGAATAAAATTTCTTTGAGCATGGTTCCTCCTTTTTTAATTAATTCCCCATTAATTTCATCGACTCCAGCCGCTTTATTATCTTTTAACTTTTCTATTGCTTCGTTGAATTCCTCATATCGTGGCTCTTCATCTACATCTTCCTCCTCCAGCTCCATGTCTTCTTTATTATCGATGCACATAGTCTGGTGCTCTGCAGTCAGTAAGTTTTTGAAATGACTTTCCCATTTTTCCAATTCTATTTTTGCTACATTGGCTGTTTTCCTTCTACTTTTTATATTTGTAAATAGCTTAGAATTGTCTTTGTTATTTAACTCAATTTCTCCCATTTTTTGCATTATCCATTGATTTTTTCTCCGTTTTGGAGTATATGGTTATGCGTCGATCCACATAACCTCTGTCCAGGTTTACCTGCACACATTCCAAGATAGCATATATCGCGGCCTGATATGCAGATACACCATCACATGGTACACAAACTTGTGCTCTTGGGTTCCTGGAGTAAATTCCAGCCCCTGCTCTATCACCGGAGCATGAGCCATCCGTGTACCAGACGGTCCCATTAGGCTGTGTATTCCTCTCTTTTTCCCAGGACTCTCTATCCCGTATCATGGCCCTGTATGGGGTAGCGAAGTAGTACTTACGCAGGCATTCATCAGTCGCTCGAGCCAGAACTGGAATATCTTCCAGGAGCCGGAGCTTCTTGACGTGCCTGCACTCTTCCCATCTTCGCACGTATCCCAGCCGTTTTAAGCGCAGGAAAGCCCTCCCCGCCTCATCCTCGATCACATGGTGGAGAGGCCGAAGACCAAGGATCACTTCCATCGCAACAGTTGGTGTAGTCTTCATGCAGCCAGTTGCCCCCAAACTGACCACCCTTTGAAGGCGTGCCAGTTGCGATCTAGCCGTGACCAAGGTTACCCTCGGCCACCAGACCAGAGCCGCATATGTGAGCATAGGCAGCATAATCGCTCTATAGAAACATATGATCGTTTTGGGGGTCAGTAGACTGCGACAAGTTGATGTATTTTTTACCCATTGATTACACCAATTTAGACATCATTAAATCAAGTCTAGGTGTTTGATACAAGGCCCCCCTAAAGGGCTATCTCGACTGAATTTCCAAAGTTGATGCAACAGTTGAAAAATGAAGTTAAGCCGAGAAAATTCTAGCACAGTTATTTTCTACAATTATCATCTCAATTGTGATGCCCTGACAAGTTGGTTTCTAGTTTCAGCAATGAAGCACCACATCAGGAGACAAAGTTTGCCATCATCCCAACAAAGTTGATCAGGTAACGATTTTCAGACTGATCCATCAGTTAGTAATTCTGATTACAGCCAGTTTCACAATCGGTGGTAAACTCTTAGGGTTAAGTAACCTTAACCGAGACATTAACCATTAGAACATGTTTCACAATCATCATTCAACTTGTTCGAGTATTGGTGGTTAAAAACTCAATACCGAAAAGTTTGAAGTGGACTGTAATTAGGTTTTGATTCAGGTTGATTATTTTCAGTAGG
>CAJUYG010004416.1:0-16835 GCA_910591675.1 Galerucella calmariensis
ATACTTAATTAGGGTTTATTACTCCTCGTACTTTTTGTACATACACACAAAAATGAGAATGAGGTAAAATCTATAACTGCCTTGGAAAAGAAATCGAAGGAACGAAAATGTCTGATAGACACATTGAGAAAAAAAGAAAACTATATTCTTAACCATAAAAATCAATTCGAACAAATTGTTTCAAGGAGAGCTATACATAAACCACTGCGAATCGAGTATACGGATTGTCCTACATGTTTGGTCCGTATTTCAAAAAATACCCTAAGACGTCACTTCAAAAATTGTGACCCTAAGTCTTCTGAATTGAATAAGAGAAAAACTGTTGCTTTAAGTAGAAAAGTAACACTCAAATTACATGAAATGGCTGATCCGATACTCATAGAACATATTTTTCCATTTTTTTAATGATGAGTTGAGCAATACATTACGACAAGACTATTTGGCAATATTATATGGCAACAAATTGGTTACATTACATTACTAATTTCAAATCTTGTTTCAAAACAATTGAGTATGATAATTGTATGATGGCTATAAGAAGTGTAGCGAAATTCAATAAGGATGAAGGACAGTTTGAAGCTCCAAACACAGCATTTACATCAGGTACAATCTTGAAGTTTTGCGCAGCCATTTAAGAAACGGATTATATAAAAAAGGTGATGAGCCAAATAGGATAGAAGTTGAAAATTTCCTCAAACTTCTGCAAAGAGAATTAACAACAAATATAAATAAATCGGCCATAGAAAATCATAAAGCCATGAGAAGACAACAAAACAACTCTTCCGCTCACTTCAGATTTGGAAAAACTACTCAACTATTTACAAGTAGAACGCCAAAAATCTCACAGCATTTTGAATCAAGAGTTCACCTTTCAACGATGGAAACGCTTGGCAAGCTGTAGTCTAGTTGGCATAATAGTATATAATGGTACGAGACCTGGTGAAATAGAAAGGTTAACTACCGAAAATTTCAAATTATCTTGACGGAATGTTTCTATAGTCCTCCACTCGCATGAAATAATATGTATCAATAAAGTATTGTTTCACAGAAACGTTGCTGAAGTAGATCCTAAGAACCCGTATGTGTTTGGTTTACCAAGCACTAAACCATTTAAGTACTTGTCCTCGAGTATTTTATTGAAAAAGTTTGCTCAGATGGCTGAACTTGATTTTCCAGAGCGCATATTTGCAACAAACATTCCTAAAAATTTAGCAACAAAAACAACAGACTTGCAACTTAACTCTGACAAGAGAGAACATATAATGAATTTTATGGGACACTCAGAAACCGTTCATAAGAATATATATATAGGCAACCAGATGCGAAAAAGACATACTAGTTATGCCACAAGTTCTCAACTTTGTGTCGGGAAAGTCTAAAGTAGACACTAAAAGCGCAGATGATTACAAAGTGGTTGATTCCTTGCTAAAGCCGAGAAAATTATTTTGCAATGAAAGTATAACTGAAAAAAATGATGGAAGTGTTATTGAAAATCCAGATTTTCGTCCCAAAGATTCAGACTCACTGGAATTTGTGTCATAAAATGATGATAATGTTGTTGATGATCCAGATTTTCGTCCCAATGATTCTGATATTGGAAACAGCTCAGATTCTCATCCCAATTATTCGGCTGAATCTGATATAGAAAATGAAACACAAGCTAAAAAAAGGAGACTGATGGGTGAGAAAATTTATATAAATACTTAGATTTTTTTGATTCACTTGTGCTGATTGTTTTTTACGGAGCAACACCATCTGGCAATAGCATCAACGCTCATAATTGAAGCATATCTTGATATTTAATTGGAACACACAGCAAACATTCACACCTCGGTAGTCTGTTCAATGTACAATTTTCCACTAGTTAGATGGCTGGCTTTGGTGAAAACCAATGGCCCAGGTCATTTTTGTTACCTGCATGTTCACATAACTTCACGTCTTTGCCCTTTATTATTGAGGGAAAATACTGAAAAGTCGTATGATTTTTGATGTGTTTTTTAGTTTTTTCATAAAATATATAATAAATTACTTTTGACTCCACAATAATTTTCTGTAAACTCAATGAGAACATGAAAATGACTTATAAAATATAACCAGAGTTTGGACACAAACGGGCCAAATTTATACAATTGCAAGTATATTTCGTAAGAGAAAATGTTTGTTTATTTATATCATTTATTTGACTTTGTATGATTGCGCCATTTAATGTACTCGCCCTAGTACTTACACATAATAAAAATTATAAAAACTCATCGTGAAAGAAAATATAAAAGTCAGAGTCGGTATGTATAGCATCTGAGATATGGATGGTCAAAATTGGTGAAAAGTCCATGGAGTATTTTTGATTAAAAAAAACTGTCTGAAAAAAAAGTTTTCATAAAAATTATGTGGTGTGCTTCGAGACAAATCCAGTCATAAACTTATTATTTGCATATCTTTGGGTACTGGATATACATGGACTAGTATAAAAACCAACTATTTTTGTACGCGTGTTGCTGCCGAATTCCAAAACAAGGACGTTTCATTTTGACAGGAATGATGAGTTTTAATGCATCTTTGACGAGAAAAATAGATTTTATCTTTTGTTATCCTCCCCTTATGTAATAGATACATAAAACCGAAGTTGGATTCCACCTTTATTAGAAATATTTTGAGAGACAACAACAATGAATTCAATGAATGTTCCAGATTAAAATGAATTACATCGATATTTGGGAATAGTCTAAGGGCTGGCTACAGAAAAACCAATGTATAAGGTACATGATATTTATCTTCTGTATGTTCCTTGTGGTATATTATTCATTCTTTTTTTTAATTTCTTGGGAAATTAAACCACAATATTTTTGAATTCTTTATTTCAACGTTTCGGTAGCGTTCCAGCTACCGTTATCAAGAAAAAATAGGTAGACATTAATTTTTTATCCCTTACTGACACAACAGAAAAAATTTGACAACTAGACAATCAAAAAATTATTTTGAAGTTTAAGACTGCAAAATTTTGTTATCAAATTTTTATTAAGGTCCATTCATAGTAGATCCATATCTGTGGCAAAATGTGAAATGAAACACTTCATTTCATGACATTCCAACGATATGATAGTCTACTAGAAATGGAATCCAATGAAGTGCACGTTCCAGGAACGGTTTTTATTGGGATAGCGCGTTTCTTTCGCTTATATTGGAAATGTTGTTAATAAAACGCGTTTCTTAATAGTTTTTTTGTGTATGAATATTTAAGTTTTTGAAATATGTATACTCAGTTTTGTGATTTTGTGTATTGAAATGTGTATCGATTAACAACTATTCAAATTATAAATCATAAGAAAACCTGGATAAAAACTTATGATGCTATCCTGATAACGCAGGTAATTGATTATTGGAAATTTCTCTTTCTAACATTGGTAACCAAATTTGACTACAATCGGCTGATATACTAGCTACACATTTATCTGCATTTAGTTGTATTAAAGCACTTTCTTTGATTTTCCGTCTTTTATTATTGGGTTCTTTTAATATTATTTTTGATGAATCCCATTGAATTTGATGACCCTCTTCCCAAGCATGTTTGCAAATAGCTGACTTAAAGAATTCCCTATCTTTGATATATTTTTTGTGTTCGTTTATTCGTACTTTCAATGGTCTAGATGTTTCACCTAAATAAAATTTGTCGCATTCACATGATATTTGATATATGCAGTTTTTTGAAGATTGTTCTTCATTCTTTGGTTTCGTTTTTGTTAGTATTGATCTCAATGTATTATTCGATTTAAAACTAGTTCTAATATTGAATTGGTTACCTATTTGACTAGCTGGATAAGTTCGATTAAAGTTCTCAAACACTAAGCACCCAGTCTGTCTGCGTGGTTAGGAAGATTAAGTACGTAATAGCCGATCAAAATCGATAATTTTTTAAAGAAAAAAAATGATAAGACTCACGGATAAAAGTTGTGTCAATATGTAGGATTTGTTGTTAGGAAATGTGTAAATTATTGGCAGACATTTTCATGGAAGTAAAATGGTCGGCAGACGGCAACAAAGTGGTATTTTTTTTGTGAAAAAAAAATGATAAGCCTCATGATTAAAAGTTACGCCAAATAATTATTTAACATTAATTAAAACTAAATCCAAAATGGCAGACAAAAAAACGAATGATAACACCGAGGCAGACGCCGATGAACATCGTGGTCCTGAGCGCGCTTCACGTATAAGACGCCGCGCTTCACCCGCTGTATGAGGTTTTATAAATTATTCAATTTTCAATGAAAACAATTTAGAGAGTAATCATTTTCTAGCTAAAAGCATGCTCTTTCTAATGGTGTAAATTAAAACATTGAAAATAATTAATAACCATGAACAATTCAAGTACAAAATATACTCTTTAAATCTAAATTAGTCAAATTTAACTGATTCTCTGTTGCTGACTTTTAGCTTTGAAAATTAGTGAATATTCACTACCTTAATAGTTAAATAATGAAAAAACAAAAACTAATAGTCAAAATTATATGACTATTTGAAAAAGTGAAATTTCTACTTAAGAATAGTCAAATTATTTATCCTGGAAAATAGTGGAATATTCACTTTTTAAAGGTTGAATGATATTAAATTATAGTAAAACTTAGGATTTAACTGAATTACAGTTGAATAATTTACTAATTTTTTTTCGAAAAGCGTACATATACAACGCAGGTTCAGGGCCGAACGAGCAGCTGTGTCTCCCTAGCCGAAGGTCTTTTTTCGGAAGAGAAATTTTAGTACGCTTGTGTGAACTCGAAAGAGAACAGACGCTGCGAATCCATCCAAAGTGTACAGTGATTCTTGTAAATTGTGTACAAAATATTTTTCGTAGCAGTTTTTAGCGACGATTCACAAAATGAGTTCCGAGAAAAAGTGTGTATTCTGCGGAATTACTGGTGACAGTAACATTATACTTTTCAACGATAAAATTTTGGATAAGTGTAAAGAAACTTTGAAAATTAGAATGATGACAAACTGAAATATCATCAACTTATTTTACCAACGATTCCGGATCAAGTGAATGGGTATCATCGAAGTTGTTACAGTAATTTCACTGCAATCAAGAGAAAGTACGTTGAGATGTTTACTGAATCTATGAAATCTCAGCAATTAGAAAATGTATTACTGGAGCCTGATCGTAGTAAGTTTATGAATATCCTTATTACATATACGTATATTTTTCGATATATTTAATAAGTAACAAAACACAATTTGTTTTATTCAATTTGGACAACTGCTTCTTGATTAGTTAATAACACTTACTTTTTCGTTAATAACAATTTATACTTTTTCGTGTAGCTCTATCCGAATCGACAAATGCATCCTTTGATATTGAAGCTGCATCACCGTGTCAACCAAGTACAAGTTCTAAAAATGAAACACTGCCTTGTCAACCAAGTACAAGTTCAAATATTGAAGAGTCCGAGGAAAGAATGTCAGAATTATCCTCGCTGGATGAACAAGGAGATAGTGGTGATAAAATTTGTATTTTTTGCGACAAGTCCCGTAAAATTCAAAATTATAAAGTAATTCCGATCGTTAGAGCTGAGTCCGAAGTACTTATTGAAAACATTGTTGTAAACGCCAATGCTTTGAAAGATTCTAAAATGCTCGATAAAATAGAAAACTCTCGTTCGCAAAATGTTATACATTACCACAACGTGTGTAAATTGAATTATTTAAAAAAACATATTCTTGCTCGACCTCCAAAGGCATCGGAGTGGCATATTATAAGAGAAATTCACGAAGTAGTTGATAATGAAGTTTTTGATTTCATACAGAAAAATACGATAGCAAATAAACAATGTTATTCATTGAAATATCTTACAGAGTATGCAAAAAATTATTGCTTGAACAAATTAGGTTCAGAAAATTTCGAGATGTATAATTCAAGTTTAACAAATTCTTATATGTTAGAAAAATTGGAAAAGAAATTCGGTGACAATCTACAAATTATTACAATGCATAGTGAAAAAATTATAGCACCAAAGGATGGCTGCGTAATTACAAATGATACTTTTACTGAATGCGAGGAGCTAGAAGTATTAGAACGAGCAGCATTTATATTGCGAAAAAAATGTTCGTCTATTGAAGTTCAGCCTCTTTCGGGAAAAATAACGGCGCGTGACTTGATTAAGAGAGAATGTGAAATTCCTGCAGATTTTTCACAATTTTTTCGATCACTAATTTGTGGTAACGATCCAAGAACTGTTAAAAGTTGTCATTGCATTCGTAAAGTGAATTCATTCAGTCAAGACATTATTTACACAGTAAATCGTGGAAAAATCAAGACTTCCAAACATATAACGTTTGGAATGACATTAAAGAGCATCACAAGTAGCAGAAAAGTTATTGATATTTTGAATAAGTACGGTCATTGCTGCTCGTACAACACGATCGAGGAATTAGAAACAGAAGCTACGTTTTCTTCTCTCAGCAAATCGGTAATTTGTCCAGAAAGTATTCATTTATCGCCTGATTTTTGTACAGGAGTCGCGTACGATAATTATGACCGATTTGTAGGAACTTGTACCGGTAAGGATACATTACATGATACCGTCGGTATAATTTATCAAAACGAAGATGCTGCGCAAAACAGTGCGCAATCACGCGATATTGAATGTATACTAAATGAACCTCCTGCAAAAAGGAGGCGGACGTTTGACGCTTTATGCCCTGAATTAGCAACGTATCCAAGAAAACCAAAAATAGTTGAAACGTTACTACCTATTGATCATGAACTACGTCTAGTCACTAATAGTAATTACAAATTTTTTGGAAAAATAGATATAATGTGGATTTTATCTCACTATTTTCAAATTCCAAACACACCAATGTGGGTTGGCTTCAACAGTAAAATTATAGTAGACGAATCAACAAAACATAAAGTATCGTACCTTACCATACTCGGGTATACAAGGAAATGAAATTGCGGACAGATTAGCAAAATCGGCCATTACTACAGGAGAACCAATAACAATAAAATCCGTACCACATACTGACCTTAGGTGTGAATATAGGAACAGACTGCTACTGGAATGGCAAAGAGTTTATGAAAGCAGCATTCATGGACTGAACTACAAAAGATGCCAAACCAAGATCCCACGAAGTAGATGGTTCAATGGAATACCACATAGAGAATTTATTGTCGTTATAAATAGGATAAGATCAGGACATGCTATGACACCAATATATAAAGACAGAATAGGTATAACTGAAAATCCAGCTTGCACTTGTGGTGTACTTGGTGATTTAACCCATGTAATACTAGAATGCTCCGAACAACAAGCAAATATAAACACCTTTTACAAGGAACTAATAAATCTTGAAGTTAAACTACCTATATGTGTAAATCAAATCATATTTAACAACAAAAATGTTCTATATTCTCTTTATAATCACCTGAAAAGGTGCAAAATGAAACTGTAAAACCTGTTACTAACACAAAAAATTTGTAAGCAATTTTGCAACTGAACATCTTGTAAGTGCGTCGACGAAAAAAGGGAATTAAAAAAAATATATATACATATATATAAATAAATATATATAAATGAATGAAAAAAAACCATGCATAAAGGAAAAAAGAAAAAAAAATAAATAAATAAAAAAAAAGTCGAAATAAATGAAAAAAATAAATAGATGCACAAATACTAACAACATATATACATATATTTTTTTTAACACACTAACAAAATTGTTTACAAGATAACTTTGTTAAATAACTCGTCAAATTAATCTGGCTAATTGGTCTCTGCCAAAGCCACCCAACTACTCAAAAAAAAAATTATTCTTAGCAGGTGCGTATTAATTAAGATTTTTTGTTTATTTCAATGTGCTTTTTAAATTTTACCTCAAGTTACAAAAATGATAGAGGGTTAAGTCAACGATGCATTTTTTCATCCTGAAATTTAATTTTTGTTCAAATTTCAGGTGGTTTTAAGATATAGATAGAAAAAGTTTTAGAGTTTTGAAGGTTAAATTTTCTAGCCCCACGTTGGGTTCGACATTATTGTAATATTTTAATTTGAGTGATGTATTTCTTATTTTTAGATTTTTATTATTCTGTTATATTTTATTATTATTTATTTTGGGCGCCTTTATTTTTCAAAAAATAATACTTTAAATTTTTGTTTGAAGAATTCGGCTAGCTATTAAAAAAAAACAATTTTGACTCTCTCTCTCCCAAGTTGCGGTTCCCTCAATTCCCATCTGATCAAATGATTTAATAGTTTTTGAAAAATGTTTAATATATAATTTTTATGTATTTCAATAAATTTAAAAAACAAACTTTGAAGAATTATTTTCCTACTTTATAAACCTTTCCTTTTTTATTAAAAACTCTATTTTCTCTTATAATCCTCAGCAACTAAATATTCCGTTTCCTTATCCTTTTATTATTTATTGATTTTATTATTACCTACCCTTTATTATTATCTTGAAATTCACGTCCCCCTCGTAATACAAATATAATGATTCGAAACTTGAAACTTTGAACATGCGCACAGACTTCATCATATGTTGTTTTAGAATGGCATCACGTGAAAAGGAATTGTTTAATTGCTTTGGATTATCTGAATTATTAAGGTAAGCTTCCTTTTTATTTATAATTACTAATATTAAGAAACTTAACTAACTTATTATATAAGAAATATGCAATTGCGAAATGAATGTTTTTACGGTGGATAATTTTACAGGTTATTTACGTCCAGGAACTTGATTCTAATAAATCCTTTTCTCTGCTATGTGGGATATAAATTAATTGGAATTGATTGCTGATTTCATACACACTATTATAGAAAGTAAACTGAACTTTCTCAGGAACAAACTGCATACAATATCCTTTGAAATTTCTGGGATGCTATCTCCAGTCAAGGTTAAATATAGGCCAAACAAAGCTTACCGCTTTCTAGAAGATAATTAAATGATGAGATCTCTTACACGGTTAGTACTCTTTGTTTTTCTATTAGTTTGGTATGATTTTGAGGCACTTTACTTTATATTTTTCAATTTTTGATTTTTTTTTCTTAATTTCTGCACCTCCTCCCTTCTTGTTCCAAAATCAACAACTTTCAATTTTTTTCTTGTTTATCCTCCCACAGGCGACTTTCCCTGTGATCTAATTGTCTTAGTGTCATTTTTTAATTGACTTCTATGGATATAAAGGTCCTTTCACATGTTCATTATATCAATGTTCCTTATTAACTACACTTTCTTTTAATCGGTTGATTCATTTCGCGATTAATCACTGTCACTTCACTGAATGTTGAGATGAGTTACATAGATCTAATTTAATTATACTATCTATTACATTTTACCTAACATGTATCAATTATAAGATTATTTATTTAAGGTTTATAAAGATATTTTATGTTTATTATTTATTTGTTTTAAATTGTTCTCTTTTTAAATTTAAATTGATTTCTTTCAAAATTATTCCTATTCAGGGTGAATTGATTTATTACATGGTTATTTTCTTTAATTACAGATTCTTCGCCTTAAATTGGATTCACCTGCTTTCAGATCATCACAATATATTTTATTTATACCAATTTAGATTTAGTATAAAAATGTTCTTCGAATTTACGGATCTGAGGTTTTTATATTTTTCTATATAGATTTGTTGATTCTACTTGGACTTACTTTACTTTATATATTTAATGATTTTTAAGAATTTTCGTTCCCTTTCTGTACAATTTGTTTCCCCTGTATTTATGGATTAGTAATATTATCATTGGATCTGCTAAGTAGGTTTGTACGTTTTACACTTTTGGATAATTTCAGTATTTATATTTTATAATTCTTAAAAACTTTCGTAACGCGGCTGTTCTACCTATTTCTTTTTGAACACTCTTTTTTCAGCTTGACCTATCTATCTATATGCTTCTATCTACCTACGTAACGGAATCTTTCAACGTGTAATTTTCACAAACTTCAAGAAATTCGTTTAATTTGAAATTTCGCACATGTATTAAGAGCCGATCAAAATACAACAAACTCATCTCAGGATTCAGGATATTCAATTTTCTGAATAATTTGAAGTTGAACTCACGTATTGAGAATCGATGGCAATACAATAATTTTATTATCATGACCTATAATGTCCTAACCAGAATCATCAGGTTGAAAAAAATGCTTATGACTAAAAAAAATTGAATAAAATTACACAGTTAAAAACTAAAAGTTAGTCATTAACAAAAAAAATCAATTATACCTATCGAGTATTTTTATTTTCTAGATCTCATTGTCCTGAAAGCCGTTTTTAGTTTTTTTGAACTAAACTTAACCTAATAGATACCTGCTAGGTATCTAGCTGATGGTTTTACGAATGTTTTCTAATATTACAATTGAAAAATCTCAATTTTTTTTCGTAATACCATTACTTTAAGTTTTTACCTTATTTTCATTAACCCCTCTCTTTTCCTCTCTCACGTACCTACTAAGAAATTAGTAGAATCGTTTATCTATGTCACTTTTAAAAGGTAAAAATATCAAACCTATTTTTTTAATTGATTTAAAATAAACAATTTAAAGGCAGATTGAAATTTCAAATAGTTAAACCGAAAACATTTCAATTAATCTTGTATTTGTTTTAGTTAATGATGTCTAGAAAATATTGCTTGGTGCAATTTGTAGAAGACGATATTTTACATGTTGTTCCATCTAAAAGTACTACTAAAATTAGTGAACGATTAATTTGGGCCCCATATAAAAAATATGGTCGTTACCAGGCCATCCCACTTGATTTTGATGACGATAAAAAATCACTGGAAAAAATAATGCAAAGTATGTTGCAACGGCAAGGTAAGCTGGTTCGTTTTTTTTTATTTAATTTAGGTACAGGAAAGTAAATAAACAAAAACCAAAGTTTTTGCCAGGAATATAAAAATAAAGTGTCTCACTCTTTCTAAAGAATAAGTAAAAGTTATACAATTTTTATAAATATCTAAACATTATTATTTTGCAACCATTTTTACAGAAAACTTGACAATAGAGAGTAAAGTATTTTTTATTTAATAATGGTTCATTGTGTTCACGTGTGCATAGTTTTTTCAATCATAATCAACAAAAATTGCTAACCTTGGGTCAATGAAATTAATAACGATAATAATTTACTAGTTCTATCAATAATTGCGAAGTGATTTTATTTTAATATTGCAGCAGAATTGGGGAGCAATGAAATACCTAAACAAGGATTTAATAAAAACACACCTTGTGATCAATTAAAAGATACTGTAGAAGAAATTACAGATATTGAGAAAAGCAGAAACATTTTACCTTTGGAAGAAGGACCTGGAAAATTTCTGAAATCAGATGAGTCTAATGATGATTCTATTATAGATCCACACTATAATGTTCCAGATGCTGGAACGCCTAACGGAAACTTTGTTGAAAATATGCAATATGATCAATTCACAAAAGATTCTTTTATTAACTTGAATCTTGCAGATAATTTAGATGATATTAGTGGTGAAATGAATGAAGAAGGATTTGATAAAAAGACACCTTGCGATCAATTGAGAGATATAGAAGAAATTACAGATATTGAGAAAAGCAGAAACATTTTACCTGTAAAAGAAAGACCTGAAATATTCCCGGAAATATCAGATGAGTCTGATGATGATTCTGTTGTAGATCCAGACTAAGTTCCAGATACTGAAATTCCCAACGGAAAGTTTGTTGAAAATATGCAACATAATGAATTCACAAAAGATTCTATTATCAACTTGGATCTTGCAGATGATGTTTCATGTATTAGGAAAGAAAGTACTATCAGTGGTAAGTTGTTATTGATTAAAAGTATATTTTAGCATTTAAAATAATCTCTTCATAGTAATTATCCTAACTAGTGCGAAAAAAACTTTCCGCACGTGTTACGAACACCATTTTTTCTACGGGCGTACGAAAAATAAAAAAAAAGTTAAATTGGTATAGTTGCTTTCTGGTTATTGATGTAATGATTAGATCAATATTCAACAAAATTTGAATAAAATGGAAAAATAATCATAAAATGCAATAATTCGTGCGGAGATGTTACTTTTCCGCACGCCTTTTAGTTCAGCCATTTAGTTCACCCGTAGAAAAACTGTTTAACGTAAAACCTACAATTTACATAGTAGCCAAGCACGTTAATTTAAATAAAAAAAATGATAAAATAGAGCACTGAAAAAATTATTTATTTTCAAAGTGAATTAACCGAAATCTACATCAGATGTACTGTACTATGTTTAAATTTTATTACCGCTTTGCCAAAACAATATCCTCACCTGACAACAGCTCTAGCGTAACGATAGACGGTTCGCGTTCCTATTCGTGGATTCGTTGCACTCGACACCCCACTATTTTTATCCACCGATCGAACGCAAAACGTCTGTCGGTGAAGTTGTCAGGTTGGGATAGTTTTAACGAGGCGTAAATGAAATTTGAACAGATATACAGATATCAGTACAGATATATAATGGACAACGGATAATTGTAAAACGATTAAACATGATATCCCATATGAAAGCCCCATTGAAATGAAAAATTAAAATTTTTGTGTCTATTTTCAATTTATATCAAGAAATGAAAATATGTTTTAAATTGATTGCAAAACCGTATCAAATAAATATGAAGTAGTATAAATTATTATTTCTCTTGGAATTGAAGGCTCGATTATATAATATATAATTGCTCTATGAGTTTAACACTCTATTAGATATTTTTTCATGCGTTTTTTTCATGCGTTTTTAAAAATTCACCGAAGATTTGCTCATGCACTGTGTTTTAAAAATGGTTTATTCTATGCATTTCCTCCATTATGTGACTAAATGTTCATTGCACAAATCATTTGGTTGAAATTTTAAATAAAAAAATGAATAACATAGCAGCTAGTTTTAACATTTAATTCTCCTTTTTGATTATATTTCGAAAAACTGAATTATACTACGGGGAGGTACCTACCCTTTAGTTCTTTACGCCAGGTTATGTTTGAGCAACCAGGGGTCGCGACGCAAAAGATCTGACCGTTACGCGTTACGTTACATTGCTTCGTTATGTGGCTTGCTTGCGTGCTTGTGCCTCCTTAGTCTCTCTCTCGTTTACGAAGCAGCGATTCATAATAATATGCTCCTGCCCGGATTCGAACCCGGGCCGCCCGCGTGCAATGCGAGCATTCTACCACTGAACCACCGATACTATATTGAAATTCTATGCAAAGCTGGTATTCGCAGTGCTGGTGATCTACTTGAATTTGTTCGGATAAATTTTTACTATTATTTCCATATTTTTTTTTGTGCGATTAAGGGGGGCTAGCACATTTACTTTTCGAAATACAGGGTGTTGAAATTTTGAAAACTTGAATGTTTTAATTCGATAACTTTAAAATGGATGGATAAATTGATTTGACATTTGGCAGGTTGTTTTTAAATGTAAAAGGGCATATTTTGAAAGAAATCGTAGTTTGTGCAACTAGTGTGGATATGATGGCCAATGATAATAATAATAATAATAATAATAATAATGATTTTATTGCTTCTGAAACAATGTTACAGCAAGGTACAATATAATTCTATATACAGGGTGTCTCATTATATTCTTACTGTTTTCAAGAGCTTATATCTTCGAAACGGTTCTAGATAATAAGATGCGGTTTCCACGGTTAGGTTTTAAATTACCGTGAGTTTTGTTGTGACACATTTATATAAATGACGTACTTCCGGTTTACACGCTAGAAATGTGGCGTATTTTCAGAATACAGCAGATGTAATTTTTTTTAAATGGGACACCCGGTATATTAAGCAATTTCTTGAAAGACGCATGTTTTTACTTTTTATCGGTACCTTAAAGTTTAAAATCGGTGCACAGAAAGCGAAGTTAGATAACTTTAACTGGGATACTGTAATGATTCAGATATCTTAGTAAATAAATCTTAATAAATGCTTAATAATCAAGGAGGCGTTAATATGTCACATCACAAAAATATTGCGATCATTGACAGAACGTCACATTGTGTTAGAACCAGTTAGAACAAGATGGTATTTTGAACCAAAATGTTCACTTTCAACAAGACGGGGCTCCACCCCATTATTCCAACATAGCAAGAGAATCTGTTAACCAACAATTTGGAAATAATTGGATTGGTAGGACTGGTCCAATAGAATGGCCTCCAAATTCTCCAGACCTGACTGTTCCAGATTTTTTTGTATGGGGATTTGTAAAAGATAGAGTTTAAAACCCGATGCCTGCTACTATTGAGGAATTAAAAAATAACATACGGCAGGTAATGGAAAATATTCCTCTTGAAATGCTGACAGCAGCATTTGACAACTTGGTTCGATTCCACAAATGTATAGACCAAGAAGGAAGACACATCGAACATTTGTTTTAGAGTGCCCTTAAACATGCTCCCATTTGTTTTTTACAGTTTACTTTAGCTAATAAAGTTCCAACTTTATATCTAAATCATTACAGTATCCTAGTTAAAGTTATCTCATTTCTCTTTCTGTGCACCGATTTTAAACTTTTAAGTACCGTTATAAAGTAAAAATAGGCGTCTCTCAATAAATTGCTAAATATACAGGGTGTCCTATTCAAAAAATTACATCTACTGTATTCTGAAAATACGCCACTTTTCTAGCGGGTAAACCGGAAGTAGGCCATTTATATAAATGTGTCACAACAAAACTTACGGTAATTTTAAACCTAACTGTGGAAACCGCATCTTATTATCCAGAACCGTTTCGAAGATATAAGCTCTTAAAAACAGTCAGAATATAATGAGACACCCTGTATATAAAAAGTATTTTTAAAATGGGAAAGGTTAAGCGAATCTTAACAACTACATACAAAACATTATTCATTTAAGACAAATTGGCGTAATTTCAATATATTCCAAATGTATTCCGCAATTTTCCTAGCCTCAAAAATTGTGATTTCATTTAAGGCATGAAGCAGTGAGTTCACATTTTCAAGACAAGGGATATTCCGTTTCATTGTTGTATAAATCGGACAATCAAACAGTAAGTGGAAAATAGTTTCCTTTTCATGAATATTACAAACAGTACAATCCAATTCAGGGTCAATAATGTATCCAATACCATTTAATGTAAATTTAATTTTAAAATGGTAAGACATACGCAATTGAGCAAGAGTGCGGGTAACCTGGATGGGTAATTTTAAAGCCAGGTACGTGCTTGGTTCACAGGTGGTAGGAAAAGAAGAATACAAATACATGAAAGAATATCGAGACGCAACACTGACATCTGATACATGTAAATATGTAGAATATTTGGACAACAAATCTTTCCTCTGCGATATAAAAGAAGGATGATTCAAATTGTTCCATATATGGTCACAGTCAATATCAACAAGGAACTTTTTCAACTGAACTATCCAGTTATACTTCATATCTGTAGAGTTGGCCAAACGCAGTTGTTGTTTAAAACAGAGCTTAGGATAGCGATGATTATTCATTGTTAGTATTTTGTGTATCCAGTTGAGAGACATTTTAAAAATATTAAATGCAAACTTGACTCTTCCAGTCTCTAAACGGATTATAGCATCTGGAGTATTGATAGGAACTAAAAGAACTCTTTTCAGGAAATATAGCTGAACTCTTTCTAAAATATCCAAATACCTCACTCCCCAAACAGAAATACAATTAAACATGACACTGAGGGCGAGTGACTCCAACAATTTGATTCTAGGTTGCCAAGTATCAAT
This sequence comes from Galerucella calmariensis, assembly GCA_910591675.1. Classification (NCBI taxonomy): domain Eukaryota; kingdom Metazoa; phylum Arthropoda; class Insecta; order Coleoptera; family Chrysomelidae; genus Galerucella; species Galerucella calmariensis. The sequence goes on from CAJUYG010004416.1 coordinate 15,715, forward strand.
TTTTGTTTTAGCCATTATAGGTAAAAGAGAACCTATTGCCTGCTTACCTTTGTTGACACTTGATTGGGCCATTTCATTAAATAGACCTGATGAAGTGAAGACTACACCTAAATATGAATATTTATTGGTTGTAGGAATCAATTGGTTGTTGAAATAAAAATCAAAGTTAGGTTTCCGGAAACCTCCTCTAGAAAATTGCATAATTTTTGTCTTCTGTAAATTGACAGTTAATTTATTAGCACTGGTATATGTTTCCAAAATTTTCAACTTTTTCACAACATCAATCTCAGAGTGTGCCAAAATGACAAGGTCGTCAGCGTACATTAGTGACAATACATCATTTTGGTCATCAATATTTATACCTTGCGCGCCTTTGTCGTAAAAAAAGGTTTCAAAATCAGCTATAAACAGTGCAAACAATAAGGGGCTTAAAGGTTCTCCTTGTAAAACGCCTGTAGTCACTTCAAACGATTTAGTTAAGCCATCAGAACCCTTTATTTGCACAGTTGCATGCAGGTAAAGCATTTTTATCACACGGAGAATTTTTGTTGATATTCCCAGTTGAAATAATTTCTTCCACAAATCCGCATGATCCACCGAGTCGTAGGCTCTTCTGAAATCAACGAAAATTGCGAACAGTTTCCGTTTTTTATGCCTTATATGAAAATTTATGACACTGCTTAAGGTAAAAACATTATCTTGACAGCCTCGGCCTGAACGAAAGCCAGCTTGTCACTCTGGCAGAATATTACATTCATCTGTCCATTGTGACAGTCTGTTTAGAATAAGGGAAGTGAATATTTTAGCGCAACAGTTAACCAGAGCTAATCCTCTGTAGTTTCCAGGATCATCTGTCGAGCATCCCTTATGCAACATAGTTAATAAAATGTTAGACCAAGATTTCGGAATAATAGCAGAATCGAATATTGAATTGAATAAGGATGTTGAATAAATAATCCAGTTATTTGGAAGATTTTTAAAAAACTCGTGTAAGATATTCCATCGCATCCAGGAGACTTGTTATTTTTACATTTATTGATTACTTTATAAATCTCATTTGTGTCGAAAGGAGTATCCAAAAAGGGGTGAGTGACATCCTGAAAACTAAGAATCATCGTTGT
>CAJUYG010004417.1:0-16834 GCA_910591675.1 Galerucella calmariensis
AGCTAGTCACAATGATGACATTCTTAATGATTTACCTTTTCCGCCCATTGCTATGTCAGACCCAAAAGTAAACGAACCAGAATGTATGATTAATGGAGGATCTGAATCTCTAGATTTACCTGTGAATGTACCTGTTTCAAGCAGAGCAATGGAATCTCCTACTACTATTCATTTGTCGAGGTCCGGACGACCCATAAAAAAACCTGTTAAATTGAACTTATAAATACCTACTCAAAGTAGGGGAGGAGAAAATGCAGTGTTTGAACGTGGGTCACTATAAACTAGTACTGAACACTGGACACTCCAAAAAGCTATGGTGATATAATATATATTATGTTTGACATGAGTATGTCAGTGATCAGTCCAGTTCAATATTCTTTTATGTAATACGTTATTGTTAGTTATAATTATTAAATGTATTTACTCAGTCTCAGTCTCGTCTCGTATTTTTATTATTGAATATATAACAGTATAGTCCAAGAGCCAGAGCCAAAAAAACTGTTTCAATTTCTAAAGGCTGGTTTTTTGTTAAATCGTTGTAGCCGATGGGTACACAAACATGCTCCGGTCAGTCAAGCGTGCCGTAGAACAGGTGGCTCAGGTGCGATATTGAAGGTGTATCATTTGACGGGTGAACAAAATGAATTTCTAAAAGCTGAAAATTGTTATACAACTTCTCTATTGTATGAAATAAAAGTTGTGTTGGTCAGTCAGTCATACATTAGAACAGAGCTGGTCAGTCAGTCCGTATAGACGTATGATAAATATTATTGAGTGCAATTCGTTTCTAAAACTTCAAATTTTGTCTGATTGTTCAGAATTATGTACTGAACCTCAAAACATCCGTCAGTCATGTGTTCAGTAGAACAACGTCCGTCAGTCAGGTGAAAAAAGGTAAAGGTATACCGCGCGCGCCGTTTGAGTTTGAGAGGTATATTGAAAACGAACTAGAAAAGACAGGCATACTCGTCGGTAAGAATCCGAATTTTCCTACACAAAGCTAGAGTTTGAGAGAGAGGGCTCCTTTTCCCCACCTTTGAACGTCCTCCACTTCAAATTTCAACAGTTATTCTACCAAACGCTGATGCGACGCTATACTTGACACGAATTAGCAAGATCGCTTGACACTTTTTCAAAGTTTCTTCCGTGAATGAATTCAACAGAAGTTGCTTTTTAAGACCGAATACACAAATTCTGTTCATTTTGTAAATCAACCGAAGCGTCGCATCAGCGTTTGGTAGAATAACCGTTGAAATTTGAAGTGGAGGACGTTCAAAGGTGGGGAAAAAGAGCCCTCTCTCTCGAACTCTAGCTATTGTGTACGAAAATTCGGAGTATAGGTACCTGACTTTTCTAGTTCGTTTTCAATATACCCGTTCATTCGCATACATTCTATTTCCAACGTAAGAGAAATACATTATATTTCCAACGTAAGAGATTCAATTCCTTATTTTTCATACCTTCAATAATTAATGCTTCTTCCTAAGCACGAATATTTTGCGAAATTACAACTCATACAAATTTGTCCTGTGGATTAATCAATTAAGAGTATTTAAGAACGTAATTAAATTTCAAGTTATTACAATAGCCAAAATCACACTTCCAAGTGACATTTACTGGTGTAGATAAGATAAGTTTTTCTGAACCCACAATTTTTTATTTTTTTGCATAATAATACCGCACGAAACGTATCAAATGATTAAATAAATCGTTTGTCGATGCGATACAAATGGTAATTATCCATAGAACTACAAATTAAAACATCAAATGACGTTTTCTGATTGTTAAAATAACCATACAAATGAAGAAATATCGTGATACGCAGCCTGAAACTCAAACGGCGCGCGCGGTATACCTTTACCTTTTTCACCTGACTGACGGACGTTGTTCTACTGAACACATGACTGACGGATGTTTTGATGTTCAACACATAATTCTGAATCTTCAGACAAAATTTGAAGTTTTAGAAACGAATTGCACTTAATAATTATTTATCATACGTCTATCCGGACTGACTGACCAGCTCTGTTCTAATGTATGACTGACTGACCAACACAACTTTTATTTCATACAATAGAGAAGTTGTATAACAATTTTTAGCTTTTAGAAATTCATTTTGTTCACCTGTCAAATGATACACCTTTAATATCGCACCTGAGCCACCTGTTCTACGGCACGCTTGACTGACCGGAGCATGTTTGCGTACCCATCGGCTACAACGATTTAACAAAAAACCAACCTTTAGAAATTGAAACAGTTTTTTTGGCTCTGGCTCTCCGGCTAAAATGATTTCAATCAAAATGCTTCTGTCAATAAGAAATTATTATAATAAATCATCTACCTGATTGGCCAGAAATTCTTCCCATAGTTGTTTCCTGGACTTAAGATAATAGGAAAGTTTCTGAGTAATGATGGGCGATACTATTTTTTGTAAGTCCAATTTAGATTATAGGTGAGAACCATGATTTCACATCTTTTCATAAAACGATTAGGTACTATAAGTACAAATGTTGAATTGGATTCAAGATAATGTTGTATAAGTTCATATATCGAAAATTTAATGAACTGTTCAAAACCAACAAATCTAACTTTCATAGTTGTTATTATATATGCTACTAAGAAATCTCGTATCAAGAATAAAGAGATCCGTATGAAATTGTAGTTCGATTAACGGAACTCTATTATGCATATTTAAGAGCAAAAAATATATTTGACGTGAGCGCTTAGCGTACCGCCGGCATCAGAATGTTTTCAAATAATATCCTATGTCGAGTGACGTTTCACAGAAAGCCTATTTTTTCCTCTGTCTTAGAAATATCAGTTTTCATTACCTAAAATAAATTGTATTGTACTGATTATTTGACCTTGATAGATTCTTGATAAAAAAATAGTAGGCATTGGAAACTTCAACCACTCATTATTTACGTGGGAATTGTCAAACTCAGAATAATTTCAAATTAGCACAAATAAATTAAGAGGTATTACTCAACGTAGCGAGTTCTGCGTTAGTGTGAAATGAGTTCACTTTTTAAATATTATTCAAATATCTTTCATCGGCTAATGAAGTCTCTCCCTGGTCATAAACAAAAAAAAATATGTTTCAAAAGAGAAAGAAATGAGATATCCGCAGTATGCTGAACACTCACATCAAAAACATTTGACATTCGTCAACTAACTAGGCTACTCTAGTATTGTTTTACACATCAAATTCATCAAACATGTCTAAAGTTCTAACCGCAATGGCGATACTCTCTGAATATAATTAATAACAACTAACAAACAATTTTCGGGCTTTGTTCAGAAGCGATTATGAAAATATTTCATTTTTGAGATAGTGAGATAAACAACTCCTACCACTTGATGAAATAACATTTAGAACGTAAAGGAATATTATTTTCATAGAAATGATGTATACAGCACACAAAGCTAGGACCAGCCTCGTTGTCAGATCTCTGGTCCTCACTTGGTGCGTTGGACGCCATACCATAAAGCTCAGAATATACACAGTTGAAATATATACTCAACGAAAAGCGCCGACTGTGGCGAAATTTAGAATTACAGTATACGTGATTTGACGTTAAGCCTACAAAATGAGGTCAATTTTTTTTCATCGTTAAAGTGATTTAACTTGGTAGAGATTGATATTTGTGAAGATTGAAGGCATGAACAAAGTGAGGACCGTATATTGGTCCTCACTTTGTCGCGGTCCTCACTTCTTCCGCAATTTTACTGTAGCCGGGCCTCACTTGGTACAATAGACGTAAATATATATATATATATATATATATATATATATATGTGTGTGTATGTGTATGTGTGTATACAAATTTCGCAATGGCATCTTGGGTGCTCCTGTTTTCGCAAAATCCAAATTGCGACTCAGATATTACATTGAATTTATCCAAATATGAAACCAGCCGTATTTTAATTAACTTCTCAAGAAGCTTTGCCAAAACTGAGGTTAGCGATATAGGTCTATGGTTCGCCATTTCAGTATTTTTTCCACTTTTACATACTGGCTTAAGTGTTAGTGTTAAGGTATTTTACCCGTCTGAAGACATATGTCGTATATATCAAATAAAATTGAGTTGTTATTGTTGTATTCATTGACATTTGACATATATGTCGATGGTTTTAGTAGCACTTCCAGCAGAATTACGAACTGATTAATCACTCTCGCTACCTACCTGATCAACTGTGTTGGAATGAACGCGACCAATTACACTTCACGGTTAAGCGGGGTTGTGGTATCTTCAGGATATAACCGACCATTATGTTTGAAATTAGAAGGGACAATATTCCAACCCCGTTTAACTTAGAAGTAATTCATTGCCTGTCGGGGCATAAGTATACCCCGAGAAGTTGATGCTGCTTTTTAGTGAACGATCTACTTTTTGAAAATTAATTTTCAAATTTGTATGGCGATATAATAGTAGAATACTATTATCTTTTGACATCTATTAGTAACCCGCTTTACTTAAATATGGCAATTGTTTCAGGAAACTGGGATTCAGTGAACAATACAAGTATTGCAGTGGAGTTGGTAATCTTATATTTTATCATTTAGAATTATGGTATTATATTGTTGGAAAGGTTAAAAAAAGTTGGTATATTTTGGTATTTTTATATTAGTTTGATTGGTGTACGAAAATCATCCATCAACTTTCATTTGTAGGCACTTCGGGGATACATCTAGTTGATCTATGTCAATTATTGTTCCACTGCATATAAAAAAATACATGTGTTCTTCTCTGTATTGAAATATTTTTTTTTAAATATTGAGTTATTGAATGATAAAATTATCCAATTTTATTTATTTGTCACCTGGTTTCTTCATAGTCTATGTCTACAAAGTGTGTTTTGTTTTATTGGCAACCCTAAGAAATTGAATTGGGTATTTTCATGTTTTTTAGAAAATAGAAAAAATGGTAGTTAATGTACCTGTAAATCTTATAGTATCTTCAAAAAAATTAAAAAAAAACCATTTTCAACAAAAAAAGCCATTTGAAATTCAAACGCTAGAAATTCGCGCCAAAACGGGATTTCCCAAGCTTATGGCGGTCTGACGTCACGCCGCATATGAACAGTGCAGCGCAGCTGGCAGCAGTATTGTGTTATACCTGATTCGTGCGTGTTGTAATTTTATTTGTCTACAACTGTCATGTAACGGGCACGATTTGACACTATTTTCAGTGTCATAATGACGTATATTAACGCACTAGTGCGGTAATGAGAATCTAGAAACATATTATTACCAGAATTAAATATTTAAAATAACACTGGAAGCTACATTTTCAATTTCCGAAAGGAGATTTTCTTCGCTTGAACTCATTTTTATAGATTTTTGTTCATTCAACTTTGGACATTTGATGACATAACTAATTTTTTTTCACAGCCTTGTTTGTCTTTGTTGCTATGGTCACAAAATATAATACACAGTACCTTATGTTTGCAGTCGATATTATTAAAAATACGTTGGATTGAAATTTTTTTCAAATTTTATAATATAGGTACTGTTAATAATACTAATAAACAGTTGTAGATAAAATTTTGTACGTAACACGTGTGATAGGAATTATTAACGCACTTATGTGATTACACGACTTGGCCTACGGCCTCGTCGTGCAAACTTCACATGCGTGCGATAATAATGTCCATATCCCACTAATTACGTGGTTATAAACGAAAAAGTGCGTAACAATAATTTAGTGACTAAAATTTTAAGTTTTTCAATAAAAACATAAGTGAATGGCTATGTACGGGTCTCAGAATAAGTGGTGTTTTATGCCCCGTTGTACAAGCACTTCTAAAAGTACACCAAACAAAACATTTGTTCGTGTCCCTCAAGAGTATGAGCGTAAAAAACGATGGCTTAAAGCAGCAAGACGTGATGTGCCCAAATCCAAGAGTGAATTTTTTTGTTGTGAAGACAACTTTAAAGTAAGTTATAGGTAAATTACGTAAGGTTATGTTATCATTAATTAAATGTTTATTTAGCTGGAAGAAGACATGGAAAATTATGTACGTTTTAAATTAATGGGTGGAAAAATGATAATGAAACGGGATGTTGTTCCACATATTTTTGTGTTTTGTGCATTATTGTTTAGAAATTTTCTAAAAGATTCTTGAAAGTTATTAAAACATGTATTCAATTATACAACTTGAAAAAACATACTTAACAATTTACCAACAATATTTATATTATAAGTAAACAAAATATCCATATATTTTTGTTAGTATTGACTAACATCTTTATTCTTGGAATCTGACAAACCAAATGTTCATTGTCAATGCTAAAGGTTGTGAGGTAGATTTCAACCTAATATGAGGCAAGTGTAAGTATTATAATATTCAATTTATTTAACAATTCCTCAAACGTTTTTTTAAACAGCTTTGTTTTTATTTATCAGGGACGTATAATAAAAAGACAATAATTATTCTTTACATTGAATACTTACATTGCTGCTTTTGCACCTCTAATTTCAGCTCAGCTTCAGCTAAAACATTCGTCCCTTTTTATGTAATCCCATTACCATAAACATATCCAGAGAGGGTAAAATATATATATAGAAATGTTACACACACGAAAATGTTACTTTTAAAAAAACTTTTAATTTAAACAAAATAACTAATAGCAATAAAATACTAGGAATTTGATATTGTTTATTATTTATAAAATGTTGTGAACGTAATTACACAAGTAAAAGGACAAGAGACACATGTTACATTAGAATTTATATAAAAAAAGTGTCTATGTAGCATCTTCTTCTCGTGACGGTCACATTTCTCCTCCCTCCTTTGGATTGATCTTCGTCCGCGAAGTCTCAGGGGCCTTTTCAAGAAGTTCTTGTAAAATTTGGACTTGGGCAGGCGGTAATTTCGGTCCAAAAAGAATTTTGGAGATTCTCTTTCTTTTCTTCGTAAAAATAGTTACAACAAAGACTGAAACAAATATTATTAGTAAAAGTGCAGTAATGCTGAGGCCGGTTGGAATAGGTGGTAAAACTTCTGTTTCTTCTATGGGATGTAGTTGGCCATGGGTTTCAGGGATTTTCAGTTTTTCAACGTCCAATCTATGGTCGGGCATCAATTTGATGGGAACAATATCTGGTAACGATATTTCGTGAATAGTCTTCTTGCCGTAAATAATTCCTTCTATTGTTATTGGCTCGTCTGACATTAGGAGGCTGCTAACTTTAATTTCTTGCTCTTGAATTTTAGTTGGGTGAACGATACCTAACAAAATCACTTTGCTAGTTTCTCTGTAAAAGTTTTCAGTTACAATGGTTTTTGTGCAATTTTGAATATTGGGTAATTGACATCTGGATTTGATGAATTTCGTACAGACTAAGTATTCTGCTTCTCCTCTACATTCTTCGTACCATTTGTTGTTGGCGTAGAAAGATGTAGGTGGAATAATCATAACGTGTTCATTATTAGGGATGGGGTAAATTCTATGGGTAAGAAAGGTATTGGTATGGAAAATTGGGATTTTTATTATTATGAGCATTGTATTTAAAGTTACACAGATCAATGTTTTAGAGGATTCTATTAGTTCGTAGGGGTGTTCGTCATTAATAAGGAGGGCGTTTCTAGAATAGATTTTTATAAGTTCAATTTTTAGTGTTTCAAGTTCATTCAAAGTAAATAGCTCAATATTTGAAAGATTTAATTGAGATAAAGTAATAGTTCGAATGAGTTTCATTAGAAATTATCAATATTTATAATTTCATTATGAAGAATGACGTAACCATCGAAATTAGCTGATAATTTATTAATTTCAGCCGATATTACAAGATTATTATCATTAATTTTTTCTAATAAGTTATTGAATCTCGTATCAAGAGATTGACCAAAGGATATTTGATTATTAAATTTTCTTATTATTTCGTTTTGCTTTAATTCTATAGCGGTTATATGTGTTTTAAGTAGGTCTAGGTCAGTGTCGTCTGGATTACCGGTGACGTATTTTATTGTAGTACGTAGGAAGTTGAATAAACCTTTTTTCTGTTTACGTGTGATTTTATGCAAATTATCTCTTGCTTCTTCAAGTAAATGGGAATATTGGGAAATTAATGCTGAAAGGGGGCTATTTTTTAGGGGAATTTTAAAATAAGTTTCAGGATTTACGGTTAAAATTTCTTCTAATTTATCTAAGTCAATGTGGAAAATGTGTCGGTGATAGTGGAATATTTCTCTCGAAATTCCGATTTCTTCAGCATAGTAACCATTGTTCGGAATCTCATGGATTTTGAGAGGATGTCCCAGGCATAGGATTGTCCTCCTGCAAAGAATTATCTCCTTGAGAATTTTTATTCGTTATTTTACGTAATCGTTTCACGTATTTTAAATGAGTACTAGTTCGGTTTTGTTTGTTGGTTTTGCCTATAATTTTTGTTTTGTTTTGTTTTTTAGTCTGAATTTGAGTATAGGGGGCTTGTAGTTTCGATTTGTGTTTTTTCTTTGTAACGTATATGGTTTGTGAAGGATTAATTTCGGGTATAGGTTCGGCGTTTTGATTTTGTTTATCTAATATTTCTTGCCTTTTTTCTTTTTGTTTTTGGTATAAGCTAGCTAAAAAGGGTTGTAGTTCGTCCTTATGCTTTTGATTATACGTTTCGTAAAGGGGAAGATCAAAGTCAAAATGTATCTCCTCGGCATATGGTCCATAAAGGATTGAAAACGGTGAGAAATTTGTAGCACTATGAATTGATTGGTTATAGATCAATATAGCAAGCGTGAAGATATCGTCAATGGGATCTTGAGGATTTTGTTCTTGTAGAGTTCTAAGTTTTTCTATCAGTGTTGAATGGAATCTTTCAACGGGCGAGTTAGATGAGGAATTGTTAACTGTTGTAAAGTGAATTTCTATTTTGTGAAGTTTCTAAAATTCTTTTATTACTGCAGAATTAAACTCTGTTCCATTATCACAAACGATTTTTCGGGGGTAATTATGGTGCGAAAAGTAATGCTTTAATTTACTTAGAATTGAGATGGATGTTTTGTCTGGAACTTTGTAACACTGAGCGTATTTAGAAAGGAATCAATAATTGTGAGATAAATATTTTTATTGCAATGAAACAAATCTAAGTGTAATATGTCGAAGGGTTTTTGACCTAGAAGAGGTCCTAATTGGGGTAATTTATAAGGGTGTCTTTCATATTAATTTTTTAGACAGATTTCGCATTGATTAATGAAGTCGGAAATAGTAGTTTGCATAGATGGCCAATAAAGTTGTGATTTTAGGTGTTTATAAGTTTCTACAATTCCATTATGATTGTCAGTGTGATATTTCTTAACACATTCTATTTGTTTTTCTTTATCTTCAATATCAGATAAAATTTTATTACAAAATATAGCTTTGACAGTTGAATTAATGTTTTCCCTGAAATAATTGCAAATAAAAGGTCTAAAATCATGAGGTAATTTTATTGCAAATTTTTGGCTTGGTTTTAAAATTTGTTTGAGGGCATCTGTAATTTCTGATTTCCAATTATCTGTAACTGTTATAACGTACCTATGTTTATTAAATATTTTTTTGTAAATTATTTCATAAATTTGAGATTTCGGTGTTATAATAATTTGATTATTGGATAAATTGATTGGTTCTTCCGAAATTTGAATTCCGGTAATTGGGTGTTCAATGTCGGAATGTTGTGTATTATCGGTAGTTATTCTGTCATATTCGTCTAAGAATTCGTCTACGTCAAAATCAATTTCATCTGGGGGTTCTGCTTGGTTTGAACTGATTGTGTCCAATGCGTTAATTTGTATACGAGAAAGGGCGTCAGCTACTTGATTCTCTTTACCTTTTCTGTATTTTACTTCAAAATTATAATCTTCAAGTTTTAACCTCCAGCGTGCTAAACGATAAGTTGGGTCTTTAATTTTATAAATCCATACTAGGGGGTTGTGGTCTGTTTCTACTATAAATTTTTGGGAATATAGGTAAGGGCGAAAATGCTTGCATGAATCAATTATGGCTAATAATTCCTTTTCGACTGTTGAATAATTTTGTTCAGCGGAATTCAAGGTGCGTGAGTAATACGCGATAGGGTGATTGTTTTGTGATAAAACAGAACCAATAGCAATGTTCGATGCATCGGTAGTAAGAGTAAATGTTTTTGAGAAGTCAGGGTATAGGGAAGAATCTCGGAGTGGGCGACATCTACAATTAATCGTTCGAAATACTTGGAGGGTGAACAACAAACTAACCCAAATGTGTTTATATGGGTGAAGTATGAGATTTTTATACAATTTTAAGTGATTTAGGTCGAAAGTGATATATTTTTACGTTATTTTATGAACAATAGTTGTTTCAAATAAACATCAAATCTTAAAATGCAGCGGATTGGAAGAGATAATGAGGTAAGATCACGCAAAATGTGCTCAGTTCCTCAATGTGCATCATACAGTACTTCGGATATTTCTCTACATAAATTCCCTTTGAATCCCAAGGCAGTAAAGAAATGGCAAAAAATCTTGAAGATAGGGAAGCCTATCTCAAAATACATGCTTGTTTGCAGCAAGCACTTTCTGAAAGAGGTTTTTTTTTGTGGTAAGTTCAATAATTTTACTATCAGATTCTCTTCACTTCAATTTATATTTTTTATTATTCAATATATAGTTACCTCCACAACACAGAGGAAGCATTTGAAAAATGGATCCTTTCCTAGCCAGAACCTTCCAGTGACTAAATATCAACATACAAAAATATATAATATATATGTGGAAGTGACCGACAGTAAGTGAGAACTCAAAACAATTACTTCTGGTTTATTATTTTTGCTATACCATATTTTATTCTATATTTTTTCATTTAGTCAATTAGTATTATAAATGTTTCTTTATTTGTATTCTGCATAAAATAGATTAAATGATATGAAAAGCAAAATTTGTTTTTATTATTGCATAAAGTCTTCCACCTATTTATAATTATTGTGCAAAACCATACATACCTTTGCTTATATAATGAAACAATAATAACTTTTTTATATTATTTATTATTTTTTATTGTGATACAATACATCTTGCATAATATGATCTAGATGCCTGAAAATAAAAACAAACAACACATAAAAGAGAACAGGTAAGTCAAACAGATGAAGCTTTTTCTCTCCAATCGAAATGGCCGATATGCCATTTTAAAATTAAATTATACAACTTCTCCTTATTTCTTGAATCATACACTGATGCACCCATTTGTTCTTTTACTTGACGATATCTTCCCAAAAATGTTGCCAAAGCAGAATCCCCTACACATGCAGGTATTAAAAAAGTGCTGATGTTCAACATATTCAAATGACTTAATTATTGTTCGTTTTCATTGTCTAAAACTTACTGTAGGCAAGAAGATTAAAGTTTTTTTTGTTCAGTTCAGCTGTTGTATTTTCTTTTTTTTTAATTCCTGGGTGACTAAATGACTAAAATGGTTCTGGCCTACTGATTCTCTCTATTGTCTTTTTTCCTTTCCCTATTTTTGAGCCAGAGATCAGTATAGCTTACTGGTTTTAGCATCTCATATCTGAAACATGAAAAAGAGAGGAGGCAAACAGGGATGTGTTGTTTTGAAATCATCTACCTACTTGCTTTCTTAGGTAATCGAGAAAACTTATTTACCTGTTAATATAAATCAATGTAGCAATAATATCCTTGCAGTGTCCTCCTAATCCTTCTTTACAGGAACATTGACAAATCCAGGACTCACTGAGTTTTATAATGGGGGATTGTAATATTGTTGGAGATCTCATACATAAGCTTTTAATAACTTTTTCATTGGAACCTCACCTTCATTAATTGGCCGAACACGTTCACCAACAATCCAGAATATCCGAAATTGATATCTCTACTTTCACCGGCACTATTAATAGATATCTTATGACACAAATCCAACAATACAACACAAAAATTTCAAAAACGAAGCTAATATCAAATGACAGAATATTTGTTGTTCACCCTCCGATCCGACATTTTGGATTTCGCAGCGCCATCTCGCGGTTCGTGATTTTTCCCTATTGGAGGACCGGGGCGTTACTTAATAACTGTTTACATTTTTCAAAACATTCTAAGTATTGGGAGTTATTAATATCGATTACAGCTCCTTTGCGAGTACATCTGGAAAACGGGGATGTGATTTTTGCAAAGTTTGGGATGAATCGGCGATAATAGCCAATAAGTCCTAAAAAGGATTTGATTTCTTTTACAGTTTTTGGAAGCGGAAATTTTTGAACAGCTTCTAATTTGACGGGATTCGGTTTTATTCCTTGAGGGGTGACGATATGACCAAGAAAGGCGACTTCTTTAGTAAGAAATTCTGATTTATTCAATTGTACTTTGAGATTGGTTTTTCGGAATACTTCAAAAATTTTGGCAATATGTACGAGGTGCTCGTGTAATGATTTGGAAAAAATAATAACGTAATCCATGTAAACAAAACGAAATTTGTAAAGGAAGGGTATGAGGATATTATCCATCAATTTTTCGAAAGTGGAGGGAGCATTCTTCAATCCAAATGGCATTCTTAGGAATTCAAAATGACCGTGAGGAACGGAAAAGGCTGTTTTTTCTATAGAATTGGGGTGAACTTCAATTTGGTGAAATCCCTGAGCGAGATCGAGGGTTGTAAAATATGTAGCTTTACCTAAATTGTCAAGAATTTCGTCAATTTTTGGAAGGGGATACTTGTCATCTATAGTATTCTCATTGAGTTTACGATAATCAATTACCATACGGAATTTCTTTTCTCCGAATGCGTCTGCTTTTTTTGGTACTATCCAAACAGGAGCAGAATAAGGAGATATAGAGGCTCTAATTATTTTGTTTTCTAATAGCTTATTTATTTGTTTCGTAATTTCATCCTGCATCGTTTTGGGATGTCTAAAACCTCTAACGTATATTGGATGCTCGTCTCGAGTTCTAATTTCGTGCTTGATGGCAAAAGTAAAACTCAAGTCCGATTTTTCATCATAAAAAATGTCGTGAAATTTTTTGCAAATACTTAAAATTTTTTGTTTTTCTTCAGAATTTAAATGCTGAGTTCTTATTAATGTCGAGTCAAAGTTCGTGGGACCGTTGGAAATTTCATAATCATTAAGATTTTCAACATGTACAGTATCAAGTTGCAATGGACTTGGTAATATGATTTTGTCTACATAGCCGTCAGTGACTGTGTGAATAGATTCAGGAATTTTTATGTTATTTATTTTAATTTCCGGTAATATTATGTCACCGTGTGAAATATCTACTGGAATTTTATTGTATAAAGTAGAAAAAGGAATTGTAATATTGAATTTTCTTAATGTCAGCGTTTTATTTTCATAGTCGATTAAAGCATTTAAACGTTCTAAGTCAAAATTTCCGAGTAAAATATCAAAATCTTTACTCCAGTCGGCTATTCGAGCATCTATTGGTTCGTTGATGCCGAATTCTTCGAATAATGATGTTTTGATATTAAAAAAATATTCATGAGTTAATTTCATAGCAGTTAGTAAAAATGGTTTTTTATATTTATGTAATGGGTTGAAATGAGTAGAAGCTTTTGGTGATATAATACTGTCTGATCCTCCTGAATCAATAAGTACCTTTAAACCAGTTTTTGGCATAATAAAATAGGGTAATTGGGGACGATTTTTAATATTACTCAAACTTATAGAGGAGGTGGATCGTTGGTTGGACCTATCCGAAAATCCAAATCCAGAATCTCTCCTTCATTTTCGGAATTATTTATAGAAAATTCGGGTTGTTCCTCTGTGGTAGTATTTACATTAAAATGGTGAGTCCTTCTGGTAGAAGTACTCATGGGTTCATTTCTGGAATTAATGGTTTGCACACCACTCATCGGAGAATGGTATGAGTTGATTTGGGGATTCGTTGAATTTCTATGAGGTGGAGAGCGATTAAAAGATTGAAAATCATTATTTCGAAAATTGCTGGGTTGAAAATTATTTCTAGGAGCATTTGTATTGTTTCTAGGAAAATTTGTATTATTTCTATGAAAATTTGTATTATTTGGAGAAGCGTTTCGGAATGAATTGAAATTCGGCTGGTGCTGGCTGTTAAAATTTTGTTGAGTATTATTACGCGTATAGTTAGGTCTTAAATTTGGTGGTGAGGCTAAATTATTAGATTTGTTAGTTGACGAAAATTGTTTTTTATTTTGTTGACCCTTTAGAAAGTTCATATACTGCTGTTGATTTTTGTGGTTATCATAGGCAATACATTTTTGAAGGGCTTCTTCTAAGGAAACTATTTGAAAGTGCGATAAATACTCGCAATACGGTTCGTTAATTCCTGTACAAAAGGTTTTCAATGCAATATTTTTGAAATAAGGAGTTTTAAAATTCACAGTTGGTTCATTGTCGTTTAGTGTAATATGTTGTAATAAATCGTTTAAATTATTGGATACTCTTTGGTGGTATTGGTCATAGTTTTCGTTAGTTTTTTGAACAGTCGTAGATAGTTGTGTCACTAGTATGTCTTCGGATCGTCTGTCACCGTATTTAGAAAGTAAAGCCGGTCTTATGTCAGCCCAAATAGTTTTATTCGAATAGTTTAGAAAATTTCTGGGTTCACCTTTGATACGAGAAACAATGTTTGCATTTAAAATAAATTGTTGGGGTGCAGTTAAATTTTGATCAATGAAAAACGCGATCAAATTATCAACAGATTTAATGAATGTGGAAATATTATCGTCTTCTTTGGAAAATTCTGGAAGAGTAGCACAAAGGCTAGCGATATCACTATTAGTTACAGGCATTTCTTTACAATTAATGTTTCGAGATTCTTCAGAAAATGATTCTTTGGTTAATTTTTGAGAAAATCGAGAACTATTTGTATTTTCAGAAGTGTCAATACTGTTTAAACTAATGTCAGCTAATAATAAATGTAAATTTTCGTCAGTAATGTCTTTAAAAATGCTCATGAATAAAAGGAAAACTAGGATAAGTACTTACAATAGGATGAACACGAATGTTGCCCTCTGCGTGCCACTTTCCTCTAAGTTCGATGAATCTTCGTTAAACAACTGAAGTTGACCAGGAAACGTAGGGGTTTCTGTACGAATATCCTGTTCGCAGCGCCAGAAATGTTACACACACGAAAATGTTACTTTTAAAAAAACTTTTAATTTAAACAAAATAACTAATAGCAATAAAATACTAGGAATTTGATATTGTTTATTATTTATAAAATGTTGTGAACGTAATTACACAAGTAAAAGGACAAGAGACACATGTTACATTAGAATTTATATAAAAAAAGTGTGTATGTAGCATCTTCTTCTCGTGACGGTCACATTTCTATATATATATAAAGAAGCAAAGGGTAGTCTTGACGGCTAGTTAGAAAACAATCTACTAAATTATTGGGGATTCCGTCACAATCTGGGCTGGTTAAAAAATTAAACTCTTTTTTACTACTTCCAAGCTTTCGGATTTATTTGAATCCTTTATCAAGGCTAAAATATGAACAGTTCAAATATTAAGTGGTAAAAATTATAATTAATTTAAACTTACGTGCAAAGTGAGTTTGTATAAATTAAGTAAAACATCATTATATAAAACACAAACACATCTTCCACTAAACGTGGTAGTTAAAGGTTACATTTTGGAAATAAAATCTAAATCTGATTGAAGTCGAACATGAAGACAAAATATGTAATTAAAATTCTTGAGTTTCTTATATGTATAAAAATAATATTTCTTTTCTTTATTGACCTGCGCACCATT
Source organism: Galerucella calmariensis (assembly GCA_910591675.1). NCBI lineage: Eukaryota > Metazoa > Arthropoda > Insecta > Coleoptera > Chrysomelidae > Galerucella > Galerucella calmariensis. The sequence goes on from CAJUYG010004417.1 coordinate 15,726, forward strand.
AATATTTTGCTAACAATCTGGTTTATTGGTTATATTGAACTATGAAAATTATTTACGAGGGTCAATGAAATTATTATTATGGAGATATTTTAAATGTATAACTTATTAACTTCATCAATGACCTAACCATGGCTCACGTAATGCCTAATATTTACATCCATAAGTTTGTCATTCTTATGAACATAAAAACCAAACACCACTCATTTACCATTATTCTTAGACATTGTCTATCACACATCTCGAGATCAATTACTTTGCCACCAATAAGGTTCCAAAGATATGTGATATCCAATCTAAAAGAAAATGGCCATGTCAAAAACAAAGTTCAAGTTAAAAACTATACAGAACGACTTTTTATTGAAATGACTAGTATATCAGAAGAAGAACATACAATGAATACTAAGAGAGATACTGACGGACTCAATTTAATTTACTCAAACCTTATAGACCTAGACTTGAAACTAAAAAAGAAAAGATATCATGATCATTCCGTAACTAATACTAGTCCAAACATCGACACAGAAACTGACATCAATCAATGAACCAACGGACAATTGAATACCACCTTTAAAATTGCTATTTACCAACACAAATTTATAAACATTTTATTTGTCATTTTCAATTTTGACATTAGTTTGGTGAAATAATCAAAATTTAGACGTGTTTTTAGAAAATTATTCTGTATTTCTTCATATAATGGAGTTTTTAGATATTATTTTTTAATCACAAGTTTTGTTCTGATGAAGTTGACGAAGCGCAACGAAAGCTCAACAAAATAAAGTGTGTACTTTAAAATAAGTATTATTCTCCAAAAAAAACACTAAATATAATCACAGTTATATATATATACAGGGTGTTTCAAAAAAAGGTAACACCGTCTCTAGGATAGGTAAAAAACTGAAAAATAATTGGGGTTTGCTTAGTAAAATTTTTTTCTAACGCCATCCGTTTTCAAGATAAAGGGCGTTGAAGAAAATAAAAAATCACACATTTTTTACGATTTTGCCGAAACTACTGGCACCATTATAATGAAATTTTATACGAATATGTTTTGGAAGCTGATGATATATCCCATGAATTTGTTTTTATAACTAACTCTCATAGAGGGC
>CAJUYG010004418.1:0-16828 GCA_910591675.1 Galerucella calmariensis
AACTCGAAGTTTTGGTGGATGCGCCGGGTTTTTCTAGATGTTACGTGATCTAGATCATTCTTGAAAATACGGCGGAGGAGCCATAGTCGTCTCATATGGGAATTTCACTGGGGGCACTAATTGAGCACATTAATGCAGCAGCTCGCGTAACAATAATATAATCGTGAACATATCTCTAGTTTTCGAAATAATTGATGCCAAAGTTTGAAATTTCACCTTCTATGTATGGCAAGTTTTGGGCAAGAATTGTATCTTCTTAGATCCCAGGACATATTACATATATTTACCATTGTAGGGTTCTAACCGATAACCGCTGGGTAGTGGCAGCAATAACACTAGTCTAATTAATAAAACCAGTACATTATTTCGGTTACTTTTTATAAAACAGTTCTAACATGAAACTGCTGGATAGTAGCAGCACGAACACTGGTCTCAACATTAATACAGATGGTGAATGACACAAACACAACCTCGAATATCAATAATAAAATGGCTAAACGGTCGTTACGAGGCGACATCGGTAATCTATACCGATTTTGGTTTCTGCGCAAGACATTTGGCAAACTTCACGTGTCTCCTTATGTGAAACGGTAAAACCAAAAATTGTGTTTTTAAATGAAACTAGCTGTATCTATTTTTCTTATTCTTTTGGGAACCAAACCACAATAATGTTTTTTATTTCGACGTTTCGGTAGCGTTCCAGCTACCGTTGTCAAGATTAACTAGTCATAAAATTGATAAAAAAAAAATTTTGGTCCCTATCTGACACAACGAAAAAATATGACAACTAGACAATCAATAATATTTTGAAGTTTAAGACTACAAAACTTTGTTGTCAAATTTTACTAAGGTCCATTCATAGTAGATCACACCTCTGGTAAAATGTGAAATAAAATATTTTATTTTATGACATTCTAACGATATGATAGTCTACTAGAAATGGAATCCAGTGAAGTGCACATTCCAGGAACGGTTTTTATTGGGATAGCGCTTTTTTTTAGCTTATTTTTGGAAATGTGGTTAATAAAACGAGTTTGTTGTTACTTTTTTGTGTATGTTCATTTTTGTTTTCAAAACATGTATAACTCAGTTTGGTGATTTTGTGTATTGAAGTGTGTATCGATTAACAACTATTCCAATGATAAATCATAAGAAAACCTGGATAAAAACTTATGATGCTATCCTGATAACGCAGGTAATTGATTATTGGAAATTTCTCTTTCTAACATTGGTAACCAAATTTGACTACATTCGGCTGAAATACTAGCTACACATTTATCTGCATTTAGTTGTATCAAAGCACTTTCTTTGATTTTTCGTCTTTTATTATTGGGCTCTTTCAATATTATTTTTGTCGAATCCCATTGAATTTTATTCCCCTCTTCCCAAGCATGTTTACAAATACCTGACTTAAAGAACTCCCTATCTTTGATGTATTTTTTATGTTCACTTATTCGGACTTTCAATGGTCTAGATGTTTCACCTAAATAGAATTTGTCGCATTCACAAGATATCTGATATATGCAATTTTTTGAAGATTGTTCTTCATTTTTTGGTTTCGTTTTTGTTAAGATAGATCTTAAACTTCAAAATATTATTGATTGTCAGATAGGGACCAAAAATTTTTTTATCAATTTTATTACTAGTTAATCTTGACAACGTCGAAATAAAAAATAAAAAACATTATTGTGGTTTGATTACCAAAAGAATAAGAAAAAAGAATAAGTAATGCCACAAGGAACTTACAGAAGATAGCTGTATCTAATTGATTCCATTTGATAAAACGAAATAACTCAATAATTTTGAATGTTCATAATAATATATTTCCTCATTAAAGTGGGATTGATTAGAAATAGTAGATTCCAAAATTATTGTGTTCTGATTTATTACGGCACCGCGCATGTTTGAGGAATGTTATAATAAAATTCAAACATAATTGTTAAGCATGTAAATAAGTATTTTGTAAATGGCTCTCCATAGAGTCTATATCGAGCGCTGATGTACCTCTACCATCCGATGGGGAATCCCTACGTAGACGCAGACGACGTGGAAGACAACGCAGCCGTACTCCTTCCAAACCAGTGACAGAAGATCAAGGTAACAACAGTTTATCGAGTATCATAACATGATTGAAGCAATCAACAACTAAACATTCATTATTCAAAATCGCAATGAGGACTAGGATATCAACCCCGCTTACAAACTTTGAATGATTAATTGAACTAAAACAATTCCATTGATGCTTTTGCTTATAGAATTTTTTCAGTACCTAATGCTTTGACAAAATCTCCCTATTAACAGCATTTTGTCCAATTTGTTTGAATGTATTGTACGCTTTTTATCCACTAATATAGAATTTAAACATGGTAAATCATGGCAAATCCCTAAATGGAACTAAACTATTAACTGAAAATTTGTTTATTGTATATCTTATTACATATCGTTTGGTACCAGTTGGAACTTCCTCTGTTGAGATATATATTACCAAGCAAGTCTGAAAAGAACTTGCACCTATAGTTAAACATTCTGCATTTCCGATAGTTCCAGTAAACCAGCGACAAATTTATAACTTGAAAATGAGTCACTCAGAAGTACAGTGACTTTAGGGTCGGTTTTATGTTATTTGGTTAACCCGCTGTTGACCGACAGTTGAAGTTAGGTCGGGAAATTTCTGTATTATAAACTTCATTCCAAGGTCGAATCGATGTTGAACTAGTCACCCGTAGTCTAGCACTCTTTTTGAAATGTCAAGCGCACGTTATTCTCGAATTCTAATCTATTATTTGTGTTCACATTTTTAATTTCCAATAAAATAGTAATATTTTTCCTTAATATAAAACAAACGAAGATTTCTACATAAGCTTGATCACTTTGGGTTACGAGGGCACTTGCATCAGTGGATCGATAACTTTTCATTATTATTATTATTATTCACTTTTTATTATTACAGTAGTGTCACTTGCTCCTACCATATCAATAACAAACCTGCTAACAACAGGCTGTATCTTGTACGGGATTGTCTTTCGAGTTACGTTTCAATCGTTTTGTAAACTTTACACCATTTATGTAATTTCTTGATTCGTGATCAAAGATTATTATAAAATGTTCAAAGAAAAGCCAGTCGACTTCCCTTGTGACTAAAAAGACCTTCTTATGAAGAGAGACTTGTTATGGCCAATCTAACTTCTTTTGAACTTCGACGTCACCGTGGAGATTTTATCAAAGCATTTGAAATATTAAAATTCAAATTTGGATACCTTTTCCTGATATTTCCATTAAATCGAGACAATCGGCTCAAAGGATACGAATTAAAATTTGAAAAAGAAAACCTAGTGACCAGATCAAGAAAAATTTAACGAACAATGATGTTTTTGATGCCCGTAACAATCTCGATGTTGACATTATTTCTGATTCTTCTATCAACATGTAAATAGACTGGCCAGCCTTATATCAACAACTTTCAATTCAATTTTTATTGAACTTACGTTTTACTATCTTCTATATTTTTCAATCACTTTGTTCATTTTAATTTTCTATTAATTTACAGTTCTTGGGTAATAGGGACTTGTCCCTCTGCTCTTGTTTATATGTAATTATAATAATAATTCAACAATACAAAGAAAAACACGTGGGGAGTCCAAATTATGACATAATCCCTGAAAATATTGAAAATTCGAACTAAGTTGAAAACTGGTGGTGGTCATGTTTGAAGGAAATGTTACTAGCAGAAAAGGCAGATAAAGTCAAATGCAGTCTTATGCGGGTCATATGATTCAACAAAGACATACTCACCGTTTTTGTTTTCTTTTATTGCCTTTAATCATAACTTCCAAATAAAATCCGTAAGAGGAATAAGACAGACTTATGCAATTTTGACGGGAGAAAAAAGAATATGTATTTAGTTTTCAGCGATTCTAAAAAGTCTTTCACTAGCGAAGTTTTTATTTAAATGTCAGTTTTGTTAATTTGACAATTCAAAGTGACAATATGAATAATAAGAAGCAATTTTCCGGTTTTTACATCCTTAAGCAAAAAAATGGTACTTAATTATTTCGAGAATGAATGAAAAATTGGAAATTCGTCAACCAATGTGCAGGAAACATCAACCATCATTATTTTCTCCGGGTATATTTGTAATCTCACATTTTGGTAACCTCTGTGTCTTCTGATTTGATACATATGCCTAGTGACCTTTTTTAACCCGCACGATAAGAGCGCTATTGACTTTACTATTATTATCTGCTAATATACAGAGTTAGTGTTAGTATGTATAACGGCTGAATAATTTTCTCGGCCCATCTTATGGTAGTGAAGTCATTTCAAATGGATCATTCTGTGATTACTTTTTCTAAACCTTCAATAAATACTGAAAAGTCTTAATAAGCCTATACCTTCATGCTGTAATTTCCGAGTTTCAGCTAAATTCACGGTAGGGGTCGGGTAGTCTCCCGAAACGGACGCTATTACCTATTTTCGAGAATGGTCATGTCCGAGTTGTCTCCCAATCAATTCAGGTACACTTTAAATCCAAGAGCAGACATATATTGGCAATTTGTTTTCTCATATCTTTGGATTACCATTTTTTATCCAAAAAGCGTTCGTGTTTGCTTCGCATTCGAATTAAGTGAATTTAAGCCGTAATGTGATAAAGTGACCCAATTTTGCGATTATTTGGTCGAACTCGAAACCTATTCAAAGTTTCCTCCCCATATCTGGGCAGAGCATTTATCATCACTATTATAAACCACCAATAACTGTGAAGCATTTCACTCGAAATATAATCCATCGTTCTACTCACCGTATCCAAATATAAAAAAAATTTTGATTGTTTTATTAGACTTTCAAATAAACATTAAAATCAGGAGTTGTCGTTCAATAAGACAATTTTATGACCTAAAAGAAAAACTGGTAAAAAAAGTTTCAAGATAATCTAAATTTTGAAAATATTGATTTTGTGAAAGCTGTTTCCTATCATTTTAGAGCCTTTAAGAAATAAAATTTTATATACAAAATCTACTGAGAACTGCAGCCAGGTAAAAATTTGAATATATGTATATGCTTTTCTTTAAATCTTTGTTACATCTAGTACTTTGTGTATGTGTGTATATTGTAAAATATAAACATGTACATATAATATGTATCATATACGATAATTCTTAATAAAAGTATCAAATTGCTCTACTCCTGTTTATTTTATCATTTGTTTCACCAATTTCATATAATATTAGAATAATTTAAGCTTTATTTAACTCTTATGAATGCAAACAACGGATTATTTCAAGCCATTTGCATCAGAATTGCAGGAATCCGAATATAATAATCAATGACAATAATATTACAATGCTATAATTTGTAATTTCTTAGGAATTTAGTTTCACCATCTACCTGTCGATAACGGGAAACAAATCGATCCTAACAAAAATCTACCTGCCGGTATTTGGAGACCACTCGACTCCTTATAAATTTACATTAAATATGATGAAATAATACGCTACGATTGAATAAACTTTTTAAATTTTAATAATTTATATCCCAACAGAATTCCCATAACAAGGTCTACTATCAGTACCTACATTAGATAATTGAAGCTTTCCATACTTAAAACTCACTCTCTTTAAAAGTTATGTTAATATTGATATAGTCGGGCCGCTCTTCGTTTACCGCTTTCGGATTAGAAAGTTATAGCGATAAGCTGTTCTGGATGAAAATAATTTATATCTACACTATACAGTTCACAGTGCTTTAGTTTTGTCCGTAAGGTACTTTTTCAATTATACATTATTTATTAAAAATTCTTTGTATGTATGAAAAAACTTTTGAAAAAAATCGAAATTTGTCTATTTTTTTTTTTAATAAAAAAGGTCATGACCACTAAAAAGTCGCAATTCTTCATTTCCAGTGGACCTTATTGTATTTAATAAAAAATGTATGATTTGGTTATACCGTACAAATTTTTTTTCCGAGAGGGTGACCACTTTTTTGCCATACAATGATATTCTTTCAATTGAACTTAAATCTCAACAATGGGGGCTTTTTCTTATAAGAATAATAATATATATATATATATATATATATATATATATATTATAGGTAAATAAGGATATTGATTATATGTACAAAAGATATTCAGTTTTAAACACAATAATAGTATATTTTGTTTCAATATTTTCGTAATCACTTAATCATTCTCAATTTCTTCATTAAGGTTGATCATCACAGGCCTAGTTACTTCTTTCACTTCTCTAAGCAAATCTACCTTGGTAGTGGAAAATTATGTTTGGATGGGATATCATTGAACTTTATAATTATCTTATTTTTTATTGTCATTAAATCTTTTGTTAATAGAATCACAAGTTTGGACAAGTATTTTCAACGATCTTCTCTCAATGTCTTAGATGATTGCTGTTTCACAAATAAGTTCCTGTTACATATTCTAACCATTGGTAGTTTGGTAGTTATTGAAAAAAATACCAGAAAAATATTTTTTTATTTCATGGATTCATTGATTGATATGTAAAGGTTATGCGTTTTTCACTTGAAAACCATTGAGGAATACAAAATAAAATGAAAATAGCTTCAAATGCCTGGGGCATCACTTTTTGCACCAGTTAGGTGAATTTTCTACTAGCGTGCGGAAAATAACCCAAAAGTTAACATAAAGAAACATTTATTGTTAAATACAAATCAACAAATTAATTATTATTATTTGACATTCATTTGATGAGGCTTATACCAGGGTCATTAAAAATTTTCGTAAAATACGTTGTTTTTTTTTCAATTGAAAATTATAGCGGAATTCTAATAAATTTCTTAATTTTTCAGTCATTTGGTAAACTACAATCATTCAAATATATATTTTAAATGTTCAAATGTCAGTATCCTCCCCAAAAACTTAATAAATTTACTTTCCGCAATAGTACGGAAAAGTGGACTTTTACGCACGCTGGTAGAACATAGTAGTTTGTACAAATAGTGCGCCAAGCGTCACATTTCCCACGAGCGCAGAAGTTTGTGGCACGAGCCGTAAGGCGAGTGTCGCAAATCTAGCAAGAAAAAACTTACAATATAAAAATAAATAGAAAAATCAATTGAATGTATAAATAATTGTAAAATTTGAACCTTAGGTGACAAATTTTCAGTTGCAGTTCGAGCCTTTTCGATAATATCGACGAGTATTTTCAATGTCCGAATTTGACTCAAAAGATAAATTATTTTGATCTTGGTTCATAATTCCTAAAATAATGCTTAATAGGTTAATGTTTTTATAATTAACAAATTGAAATAAATAATAAAATAAATCGTTTACTTACTTTTGGTTTAAATTTGAAAATTGTACACTAATAAGAAATTCACTATTAGGTTGAATTGTAAAAAAAGTTGACAGGTCATAGGTAGCTTTTTTTGACATTTCAGTGCGGAAAAGTGCCATAGCGTGTACTTTTCGCATTACTTTTCCAACGGTTATCAAAAGAATTGAGAAAAGGCCTGCTTTGCGTATAAAAATTTGTGTAGCAAAGCGTGTTTTGCATAGTGGTTGTAGAAAAAATCCTTTAGCTTAATTTCTCACTCTATCTGAGAAAATAACATTTGAGTACAGAACAGAACGAACAGAACAGATTATCGTTATAACTTGCTAATCCGAAAGTGGTAGACTAAGTGCGGCCCAATTATAATGTACATATCTGTGATTCCACACATATTTATAAAACAGTTTTTGTTGCAGTGAACAATCACCATGGGGCCGCCAGTAGTAACGACGTATCACACAACAATGACAGCGGACATCACGACCTCTCAAGACCACGTGATTCGAAAAACCGCCCCAATAGACCGCCTCCAACCCGTAGGAATACTGATCCCAAACCAAAAGAAACTATGGTGAATGGTACAAGTACATAGAATTGTACGTTGCGACGTTACATTATCATATATTTGTGCGCTGTCGGCCATTGTTGCAGAGTAAAGTGTAGAAATTGAACAAAGGGATTATATAATATTTTCTTGAAATAAAAGATTTTTGCGTTAGACAAAGATTGTGCAGCTTGAAATTAATTGATAATGCACATTTTACAAATTGTATGCAGCCAACCAATATTATAATCGTTCAAAATATTTATGAAAACCTGTAACGATTTTGTGTTTTGTTTATTTATTATTTGTGTAACGGCATCAAAAGATGTCATTTTATTTCAAGAAAATCCTTTTAACGTTATTTCAACTTTACCCCGCCACAAAGGATATCCGAACATTTCATTTTTTGTTATTGTTAATTTTTTGTGTTGCATATCTTTCCCCGGTATAGTCACGACTTGAAACAAATTAAGTGGGTGGTCTGCTACCCCACCTCGGATGAGACCCAGAAGGACTGCTAGGTTCTGTGAACCGTCACATCTTGTTCGCGCAAGACTGTTTTACTACAACGTTCAGCGAAGTCTGTGAAAGCTTAAATTAGTGTGTGATTGACTATTTGAAAATTTTATGTAACCTGGAAGATTTGTGACAATTTTTCTAATTTTTCATACATTGGATGTTACTCTCCCTTTTAGGCGCACATTTGTCATAATTTGTTATTTTAGTAGGTATTTTCCGCTGAGGCATAAGAGATACGTTGATAATTTTCAACTAACTTAACGAATTTTGTTTTGTTTTTGTTGTAAGTTCAGATGATCTACAGGTTAAAATTGATGCACGTTCATTTTTAGAAGCCTCGTTCAACTATTCAGTAAACTGAACTTGTGAGTAGTTCAAAAACTCCTAGCAACGTCATATTTTAGAAGAAAAAATGTCATTTGTCGTCTTCAAGTGATTGCCTATAACCTAACTCTTATTGCATATGAAATACAATATGGGATATTAAAATATGTAAAGATTATTTCAACATCACAAGAAAAGCTCATTTAGACAAATAAATTATAGATGACAGCTTTTATTCATAACCTCAATTCTAAAAGCTTAAAATCATTGAACTCGGCTAGATTGCTCGCTAACAGACGATCATTTTATTTTGTACAGTACAAGGAATATTTGATGATGATCTGCGATCAACTATGATCTTTAATTAAACTAGCTTTAGTGCACCAAGATCATAAACACAAAACACATTGCAATAATAAATAAATACCTACAGTCAAACATGACCTCAATTTGCCATATTGTTTCTGGTATAGGCGTAGCGTGTATGGTGCAGCAGAGGGACATGGCACCGGTTGTCATACGAAAGGGGGCAGAGGCATGCGCCACGATTTCAATTGGAAAAAAAATTACTCCAAATTTTCCAAGCGAAACAGCAAAGGCGCGAAATAGAGGAGGCGGGATGATGTCGTGCTGTCGAAGCCAAGTGCCCGGCTGGTATGGCGACACCGAATATTCATTAACGCGAACGAACTAACCATCGACAACTGGTACTCAGTTATTCAATAAAACAAAACAATAACTCTTCTCATTGTCTTAATTTTTTTTTATTTCCTCAGGCCATTTCTTTCCATAGATGTATGTATATTCCAAGGAAGTGGTAGTCTTTCTTGACATTTAATAAATGGTACGATGCACATTAGGTCCGTAAAGATAATGTTTTTCACTGATAATTAACATAAGGGGTGGGGGTGAATCTCCATTGGGCCCCGGGCGGCGAAAACCTACGCTACACCACTGGTTTCTGGCTCTGGTCAATGTCTTTGGCATGTAAGATATTATTTCTACTTCAATAAACTCTCATCTCTATTTTATTCAATGTTTATAAATGTTTTTACGTAAATCAAATATTCGCTTTTCCTTTTCACTTTGTTATGCTTTATTTTCAGTTTTTTTTCTTTATTTTTTTTAATTTGATATCATTTGATAATTCAAAAAACTCGTTTCGAAAAAATCTCGTTTGTTTTTAATGCACATTTAAAGCTGAATCTGATCGCTGCTCTCTAGTTCCAAAAATGGCAGGGCGCGCACAACATTAGTAGTTTCACTCCAAATGACCTGAGGTCTCGGAAAATATTTCCAAGTACATTTTTCTTTTTCCATTTCCTAAAGCGATTAGACCCCCCATCCTTAACTCAATGTGATCGACCTTGTTTGTGATCTTTCACACTGATGTAAAAAATTACAAAAACGACAAAAGAAAGCCTTTTTTGGAGAATTCGTATTATAAAATATTATGAATTAGGAAATTATGTGTGCATTCATACTATGCGTAACAGTCAAGTTCATTTTGATAAAATTCCATTCAATTTCTATTTAATATAAGACTTTACCATGATCGACATTATAATGTGGATCGGCCTTTAATATAGAGAAACATTACTCTGTCGCTCCACTATATGAGCTATGGAAAATATGCTACTTAATTTTGTTCCTTATAATGTGTTTTAGGGCGAGTTGTATCAAACACTTAAACTCGGTTTAATGATAACTGATGCTTAGACTATGGCTGATTGATGTATTTATTATTAACAATTACATCAGTCATTATTAAACCAAGTTTAGGTGTTTGATACAACTCACCCTTAATAGCTCAACGAATAAAGTATTTGCTTAGAAAAAAAATTAACTTGTTCTATGCCACTGGTAAAATGATCTCAATACTAAGGCTTGTTACAAGATTTATATATATTTCAATTAACGTCTATATAGAGATCAAAAATTTGTGGAATCAACCTTTTTTTTGTAAATTTTCTTCATCGCGTTATATACTTAAATCGTGTTTTTAAAAAGCCTACAAATTTTTTTTATTATTTCTTATAATTCTTAATTGTATATAGAGGTTTCAGTTCAAGAAGCTGAATTTAATTTAATGTTTTTAACCTTGAATGTTTCCTTTTGCTTTTTTCCAATATATATTTCTGCGTAGTTATTGCTATAATCTTTGTAGCTCTTGTGCCTTTAATCGGAATAGTGGCATATATTTATAGTTTTTGTCGCTTGAGTTATAGCATTTTTCCGGCAAATATGTTGCAGCAAATCTTTGGAAACATTTGGTTTATATCTTAACATTTAATGAAAGTTGGAAAACTAACGTTTTTTGTTCTTATATAGAATACGAAATTTTGAGTTAATTTTTTTTAGAACAAGTTCCTTTAGTTGCCAACACTACTGAATACAGCAACTTTCGTGACACAATATCACCTGAAGAACGATGAATTGTAATTTTGAGGTAAGGGAGTAAAATAAACTTTTTTAATTCAAGTAACTCTATAATTAAAATATTTGTGGGATTGGATTGCATGACATATTGAGTGAGAGTACCATCTGATAATTGTTGTGGGAGGATAACAAATCGCTGCGATTGTCCTTATTTTGAATTATTTTGTGGCATACTGAAATCAACAGTGTACTGACTCGAATCACTAGTATCAAACAGTACCGAGGATGATATAGTATGTTGTTACCATGAACAGAATTGATAAACTTTTCTACATCCAATATTTTAATTATCGACTTTGATCAAAAACATACGAATAGGTTTTAAAATCCCAACAAGTTTTTATTAGTTTCGGACGTCAGACGTACGACCAACTCGTGCGCAGGCTGAGCGCTCCCGTAAGTACTTTAAAAGGTCGAGATTGCTTGTACATGTACGCACGAAAAAGCGTTCAAATTAAACGCGGCCTAAAGTTTGATTTAATGTGTTCTCTTTTTTTTCTTTGTTCCATTTACTATATACATATTTGTAGCCATAAATGGTATCCTCGGATGTATTTTGTAGAAAAGACTCATGATTTCCTTAATTATCTGCAACAGTGCCTACAGGAAAATTGATAGAACTATCTTGCGTTTTTCGACTAAAATTTACGCCACTAAAGGATTGTTTACGAAAATTAACCTGTACCTACTTGATTTCTTCATTTACCATCGGTTAATTAAAAAATATTTCTGTGACATTTTGTATTTATATTATTTATTTATTTTTTATTTGTTTCTTAGTAGTTTCTAGTACTGTAACATAATTACAGATTTGTTCTTTTCTTTTGTAATATTAAGTGTAACATTGTAAATACACGTCCTGATTTTTTGTAGATTTTACAGCGTTTTGATTAGTTGCTCATGTTTTGTTCAAATTACACCCGATATGTTTATCTACCGTGTATTAATATCACATTTTGCATCAAATAAAATGAGTAAAAAATCCCCATTTGTTTTTTTTCCTTGATCAGGTACAACTCTTTTCAGTGCTCTTGAGCTTCAGTCATCACAACCATATGGAACAAGTAGCTAGCATTGGCATGGTGTAGCTGTTAGCATGTCTCTTACACCAACGAACATTAACAAGACAAGAAGGATCACTCGAAGCTCCTCCCCTAGTTATACCTATCTCGCTCGAATATCGGATGCTACTGTGTATAGAGCACAGTAAGTCCCCTACGCGCGATATGCATAAACAGATTGTCCGTCGTAGAAATATACCAGTTGTCTTTGTGAGTGAGCGAATTTTCCTTTAGAAATAAAATAAACATTTACGTAGTGTTTTGTGTTTGGTTCTGCATTGAAATGCCACGAATCTGTTGCGTGGATGGATGTTATACTCAATATAAAAGGATTTCAAAATTCATAGATTTCAACTCCTTTGGTTTTGGATTGTTCGTGTATCGATTTTCACAATTTTCGAATCGCGATAATTATTTTTCCCAGTACCCGTATTTTACCGTTAGGTAAGTTGGTACTCTTTGATGGCCTCGGATTTGAAACAACCTGTAATGACTTGTAAACATTTTATATTTTATATAATAATTAGGTAATTAGAATACCTATTTTAAATTGGCATTTGCAAAGATTTTATTGTCAATTTTTATACCTACTAGTCTCATCTGTAGCTTACTACATTATCATTTTTTTATGTAAAGGTTCGTTGCTTACACTCACTGCCCTGCATGCCCACGTGACGTCACAAACTATGTTGACAATAGCCCTGTGATAAAACGATAAACGAAGCGTTCAGAACACGTCGTACTTAATAGCGAGGTTATGCGATTTATAATGATACATCGTGTTTGAGTTTAGTTGGTTTTGTTCAAATGTTTTTCAAAGTTACTTTAATTGTTGAGCTTGCATATTTAATATAGGTTAATAGTTGTTTGATAATTATTGATCGTGTTTATTGTTCTGCCTCAGGGGTATTGTCAACTGTCGTGGACATGCCGTACGAGACGTCACAAACTATTTTGACAACAGCCTGGTGGTAAAACAATAAACAAAGCGTTCAGAACACGTGGTACTAAATAGTGGAGTTATGCTGATTTATAATGATAGATCGTGTTTGAGTTTAGTTGGTTTCGCTTCAGTGTACTTTCAAAGTTACTTCAATTGTTGAGCTTGCATATTTAATAATATAAATGTTGCTTTCGTTTATTTGGGCTTTAAGCACTTGTCCGTGACGCCTGTCGTCACGACTTTTAAGCAAAACGAACACGATTTTTTAGGATCCTTAAAACCACTTGTCATGTGCCAATGCATTTCTTGTGTTGTTAGAAGAACAGTTGTCAATTATAATGTTTTTGATAATATACTTTTGCATATTTAGATATTTTTAAGTGAGGTTTAAATCGTAATCGGCACAATCTTAACCTTTAAATAAACGTCAAACGTCAAATATTTAATGTCCTTGACTTGAAGCTCATACTTGTCGGTATGTGCTCAAGGGGAAGGTTAGACTAGGCGTCACGCCCGGTAATAAACGAACGAAATTCAGTCAGAACGAGCAGCTACCAGCAGTCAAAAGTGAATAATCGAAAACACCCATAATATAGGTTGATAGTTGTTTGGTGTTTGATAAACTCATCGTGTCTATTGTTTTACTACCGGGGTATTGTCAACTGTCGTGGACCTGTCCTATAGACATATCATGTACATATCGTTCATATCGTACATATCTCTGCTCGATGAAAAAGAAAAGAGGTTATGTTTTTGTTATTAATTTTAATTATTCAGGGTTATAGACCGGTAGCCCATGACACGTGTAGGCTCCATTATTTTGAATGAAAACCGTTTTCACTATCAAGTTTAATGTGAAAAACTAGTAAAAAAAGGTAGAACGTGTCGCGGGTCACACGGTCCTTTTAACCAAAAAATATGTAATACATCTGACGTTATAGATAAAAAATTTGCATATTCCTCGGTGGTCGAGTAGTAAGCAAACCAGACTCTAACGCGGTAGACTCGGGTTCCCGTGAAGAAGTTTTTTTTTATTGTTAATTTTATTTTTAAATAATTATTCTGCTTGATATTAATAACGACAACAGGTAGACGTTTGAAATATTTAGCATAATATTCATTATTATAGATAATGGTACGGTACCCTTCATGAGGGAGTCCGACTGGCAACATCTACTTATAACAGCATCGAATATTTAAAAAGGGAAACCGTAGCATTATACAAATTGGACATTCAAGAACTGTACGTTTACCACAAAAAAATTAGTGGAAACATAAAATTGAATTGTTAAATTTTCAATTTGAAGTTATATTACAGTTTATAGAAATTTTCATTTTCTAGATTTTTCTTAAGTGGCTCGTAGAAAAAATATGTTGTTCGGCTCGTGTGGATTGTCCATATCGTATTTGAACGATTGAGCACTCCGCCTACGGCGTCGTGCTCGAAACTTCGTCCTCGTGCGATATGCATGGCCATCATATCCAAACTAGTTGCACAAACTACTATTTCTATCAAAATATGCCCTTTTACATTTAAAAACAACCTGCCAAATGTCAAATCAATTTATCCATCCATTTTAAAGTTATCGAATTAAAAGATTCAAGGTTTCAAAATTTCAACACCCTGTATTTCGAAAAGTAGCTAGACCTCTCAATCGCACAAAAAAAATTATGGAAATAATAGTAAAAATTTATCCGAACAAATTCAAGTAGATCACTAGCACTGCGAATACCAGCTTTGCATAGAATTTCAATATAGCATCGGTGGTTCAGTGGTTAGAATGGTCGCATTGCACGCGGGCGGCCCGGGTTCGAATCCGGGCAGGAGCATATTTATTATGAATCGCTGCTTCGTAAACGAGAGAGAGACGCAAAAGCAAGGCACATAACGAAGCAATGTAACATAACGTAGCGTAACGTAATGCGTAACGGTCAGATCTTTTGCGTCGCGACCCCTGGTCGCTCAAACATAACCTGGCGTAAAGAACTAAAGTTCCAATAAGGATGTTGCATAAGACCCAAACTTGCTAATCGACGATACAGTGGACATTGAAAATCATGTTTGGAAAATTATTAATAAATATAGTATCGCCGTAAAATGTATGCAACTAATGTTTTTAACATCTTCTAAGATAGCAAAATCTGCGGAATACTTGAGTTAATTGTTTTTTTTTTCATCATCTTATCAATTTTTAACTCTCGCTTATCATCCCTTATCATCCTCGCTACTTGCGGTTCACTATACAGGAAGGATCTAGCGAAAGCTGCTAACTCATCACTTATATACATGAGGAAGTGCATAAAATTCTGCTTAACTCTCTGAATTACCTTGAAGTGTCTCAGACACATTTTTGAATTAATATAATGAGCTCTTCAGCTATCAATACTCAAAACTCATTATTATTTGAATTATATCGTATTGACAAGGTCGTCGCCAGCTTATGACTAAGGGGAGGGCAATGGGGCAATATTATGGAGGATGAAAAATATATTTATATAAACGCCGAGAGCATGAAGCGTTACACTTAGGAAGTCTTCGCCTCGATGACGATTGTAAATAAGGGGCACTGCCCCTCTGTCCCTCCTACGTAACAATTGTGTTTGTCAGCAGAAAAATAAATATTGCCGTTACAACCCGACGTTGTCAAGAAAATATGGCAAAGCATAGCTCATACTAACCTTTTCATAGTTTAAACTACACACATATACTCGCTGCTGCAAAAATAATTGTCATTAGGACATGTTAAAATAGTATATTAAAGTATAAGTGGTATTAAGGTCTATAAAACACGCGCGATTTTTCGAGCAAATTATATTTTAATATTCGAAATTTGCTTTTTTAAAAACAAATTATATTAAATATATTTATACAATAAAACTTATAATAAGAACTAAATGTCAAATGGATGAATTCGTAATGTATATGATTTATACCTTGCGTTGTCATGGAAATGAGAAAAACATAAACTAATTTGTATTTTGATGGAAGTTCAACCCTATTGAGTTCTGTGAATGTCAATAATATTAATTTAAATACCATTTCCTAAGATTTGAAAAATCGAAATATTAATATTTCAAGCAATACCAACGGCATTTTCCATTTTAATTTATAAATTTGACATTGTTAAATATTGTTCGAATGAAAGTTTTGACGTTACAAACTACTCCTGTCAGACCAATGATGAAAAGATTGTCATTTAGACATGATTTAGACTTCGTTTCTCGAGTTGTTGATGTTGTCACGGTAACTTTAAAACACGCGCGTGTTTTAAAGTTCGATTTAAACACGCTGAGGCGTATTTTAAAAAGGTAAAATGACTCACCAATAAAAAAAATGCAGTTCCTAATTTTTCGAAAATGTTTTAATATAAATGCCTCAGATGAAATTTTTTATGTACCTATATATTGCGTATCATAAACAATCATGACACACATCGATAAATGTTCATTTTATAACTGTAACTTCAACCATAAACAAGCACATTCTGTACAGAATTTCATTTTAATTTTGAAATTGTTACTTGCGTTTTAACCCATTTGCCCGCACGCATTTTAGTTTTGCACTAGTGCGGGAAAGTAAAATTATGCGAAATTTGACCTTTTAAGATAGTTTTTCACTTCGGAACTTATAACTATTGTTACAACAGGTGAATAAATATTAACAAAATATATCATATACAATTCTTTCATC